>CAUYON010143607.1:0-11532 GCA_963573935.1 Arctocebus calabarensis | reverse complement strand
GGGCCTGCCAAACGACGACGGCTGCAACCAAAAATTGGCCGGGCATTGTGGCGGGCGCCTGTAGTCCCAGCTACTTGGGAGGCGGAGGCAGGAGACTCACTAGAGCCCAGGAATTGGAGGTTGCTGTGAGCTGTGATGCCACAGCACTCTATCCAGGGTGACAGCTTGAGGCTCTGTCTTAAAAAAAAGAAAAAATACTGGGATGTATCTTCAGTCCACCTAGAAGTAACTTCTGAAAAAAATGTGATTACAGATAACCTATAGAAGAGATTCAAATCCTTGTTCTATATTTGAAATTTTATGTGAACTGTATTCCAGGGGATCACTAGTTTCAGGAAATTTCAAGTTCCACAGCAAGAAATTATGACATTGGAAACTTGAACAAAACAAAGTAATGAATTGCAAGCCCTAATTAAAATATAGTCAAACACACACAAAATATACACAATCCAAATACTCAGATTCATTAAACTATTACCTAATAATTTTAGAATGTTTTTGATAATCAAAATTATTTCACAAGGTAAAATCCAAAGATACCATAGATATCTTTTCAGGTTTCTTATAATTTTTTTAATAACTTTGTTTTTCCTAGATTTTGAATTCATTTTATCTATATTATCTATGAATTTAGTTATTTCAGCTTAAGGATTTATCCTTAAAACATAGCTTTAATTTATACAATGAACTACTAAATGCCTACATACTTACCATTCATTCCGCCTTTCCCAAGCTTTATAAATCCATTCTGGCTTCATAATTGGAGTACCCAGACTCACAGCAACCTAAACATACAAACATTAATGATGATGAATTTCTCCTTAAATAACTGCATTCAAGGAAGGTCTAAACACATACATTCTTTTTTGGCTAGTCAAGATTGCCATTCATCTGTTTTGTTAACAAAATATAAATGAAAACTAAGAGGGAAACTGCCTTTCAATCATATAACTTAGATCAAAATAACTTTAAAACAAGTTCCATAGTATCCAAACTGTTTGTTTATTTTATTTTAAATAAATATATCTCTGAGTTGATTTCCAGTTCATCTTATTAAATTTCTATCTCTCCTTTCTTCACATTTGCTTCCTTGGAAATACTGACCCCCCAAGACGGCACTACACAAGGAAACAGCTGACTGAGTCACTAACACCTTAAATATGAGTTGTAAAGTTTAGGGAAAATTCAAGAATATTCAAAAAGTACCATTTGCTTCATAAATACACCAAGGAAGGCTGAAAACAAATGTGAACCTTTTACTTAAATATTCAATTACAATCTCAAAGATTTCATTCCTAATAAAATACTTTCTCCTGTTCTTCTGTAGTTTTGACAAGCTAAACTTCAGAACTATTTATTAAGAACAGAGCTGTTTTTATAAAGACTAGTGGGTCTTTGCTGGTGAGATTTTGCTAGTGAATCTCTAGTGGGAAAAAAAAATAAATAAAGCTACTTAGACAGAAGTGAGAAATCTGCTTTCACACTTCCTACCATGTTACCATCTACCAACTTCCCAATCCTACTCATCTTTCAACACCTAACTCAAGTTCCACTGCCTTCTTAAAACTTAACTACTCTTATGAATCAATATTTTTACTGAATATATTCATAGCAAAAACTGAATTTCTATCCTCAATAAATTGTGGGAGAAACAGAAGAGTGCTATTATTAAACTCATCCGAAAATAATGCTGTATTGAAATATACAAAAATTACCCAAGTTTACATACCCTGAATTTTTCTCCTTGGGTACAATTTGCCACCAAATGTGTAACTTTTGAATTGAAGTCTTTTCGAATTACCCCACCCATGTGATGGACCAATGTCACCAATCTGACCTCAAAAGAAAAATTAAGCAACATGGATTTTATGATTAATTTGAATAAAATTTTAAACTATGTTATCATTCATTTAGCATTTACTAAACACTTTCTATTTATAAGATGCATATAAAAATTTTATAGAGATTAACTTTGTGTCAAAAAAGCACTGAAGAAAGAATTGACTACTGGCAGGAGCAAAATTATACAAAGATGAACTTAGTAAAGATCATCACACAAAACTAAATTAATTAAATAACTGGTTTTCATACTGCCTAAATCTCCTGCTGCTTTTTTAAATACCATACTGCCTAAATATATTGGTTGTGAGGTTTTTTTTAACCGTTAGGTCACAGCTTATCAAGATTTTTCCCACAAAATTAGAATAAGAACCATCAGCGCAAACACACAAAATACTGTGAACCAAAGAATCAACTTCATGTGAATTCTCTAAGGTAGTAAGAATAACTTAGAAGCTAGACTTGTATAACAAAAAACTGCAGTGTATAAACAAAACTTCAAATAACCAGTGTAGCTGATATGATACTTAACAAGACAGTTAAGCAGAACAGAGAGTTATGAAACTTTGGTGTTAATTCCTATCAGTCATTCTAGACAAAACATTTGTTTCTTTACAGGGCTCTTCAGAATTTGTTCCTTCACAAAATTTAAACCCTAGTAGTATAGCCATAGTATTTCCTCCTTTAATATCTTTAAAGTAAAACCATGATAATAAAAAACAGGAAAAGCTAATTCAAATTTATTTTGCTAAAGAAAAATACTCTTTTAATGGAATTTGTTTTATAATACTTACTAGTTCTTCTTTCTTTCTGAATCCAGTAAAGCACAGTACTAGATTCATCATACTTGTACAATACAATGGGCGACATGAAAACGGCAAAGGCTGAGGATACAACAATTTTAAATCTGTGAGCTTTCTTTTTAGTATAAAATACAATGCAACTTTCTCAATGTAACGACATTTTGCCCCCTTCCAATCAACTTTCCCAATCCAAAGATTATTTGGCATTTTTCCTTATCCTGTCTTTCTTTGAAGACAAGGTCTCATCTTGTTGCCCAGGTTGGAGTCCAGTGGCATGATCATCACTCACAGCAACTTCAAACTCCAGGCTCAAGCAATGCTCCTAGCTCAGTCTCCTGAGTAACTGAGACTACAGGCACACGCTACCAAGTCTGTCTGATTTTTCAAACTTTTTGTAGAGACTGAGGTCTTGCTATATTGCCCAGAATGGTCTTTAACTCCTGGCCTCAAGCAATCCTCCCAAAGTACTAGGATTACAGGCGTGAGCCAGCATTTTTCACAATGCAACAAAAAAATAGACTAAGTATCACAGTTTTAAAAATTCCCATGATTCTCAAATCATACTTAACATAATCTAAATATCCTGTACTATCAGGAAATTGAACTAAGAACATATTTATATCCAAACTTTTTGTTTGAAAACATATTGACACATGAAGTATTATCCATAAGCAAAGATTTTAAACTCTACACTACTGTAAATAATCCCAATTAAAGTTATTAAAGCAGGTTAAAGGAATCCTATAATAAGCATTAGGTAACTATACCACACATACTTAACCCAAATTATTCCAGTTTTTAAACTAAAATAAAGGAGAAATTCAGTAAATGTTTTACCCAAATACCAGAAAGTGAATGGTTTAAAAAATAATAATAAAAGAGCATATCTATTCCCATCATTATGCAAGAAGTCTATTTTTCATAATTTTAATATCTGAAAAGCTAATTTGCTTTTTGAAAACCTCTGAACCTCTGAATCAAAACATTAGAGAATTAAAGGTTATCAGGCACTTATTACTGGAGTCTACAACAAGAGAAGCACAATAACCTTAGCAATTTCAAGTGAATAAGGCAAGTTTAAAAATGGCAGAACAAAGGAACAAAACCAAATGGGAACTAACTCTGCTACAACTCTTGTATTGAAATGCTATTTAAAAACAAAAAGCTAAAATAAATGTCCTAATTCTAAATCATGCGGTAATAACTGTTACAAATGGAAATATGGTATCTGCTCTGTGTATAGGAAAATAAAAGTTTAAGTATGTGTTCACATTCCTGGAACCTCAGTTTAAGCAAATTATCTCTTTTAAGACATTGCAGTATTAAGACTGTATCTGTGAATATACATATATACAGTTGTCACTGTTTATTCTTGGAAGGCCTCAGCTTTTCATTACCAAAGTTTGCAATAGGAAGAATATTAATATTCCTATTCTAAATATTCCATACTTTCAACAATTAATGATATTTTTCTACTTATACATTTTCTGCCAATTAAAAATTAATAAAAATTTAACCTTAAAAAAAATCATAATTTATGTGTATTATTTCTTACCTCTCCTTTTTGTGAACATTGTAAAACAACTGGTGGTCCAATAACTCTACAATCAGCCTTGTATAAGTCATTAAAAACAGAATCCTGGAAGTCCATGACTATGAATACATTTTCAAATTCTGGAGAATCCAAACCTTCAAATTCTTCCATTGACTCCATCTTTACAAAGTGTGCTTTAATTTCCTTGATTTTTTAATATAGTTATTAAAAATAAAAATTACTTATATAACATATAAAGTAATTCATTACTCTAAATAAGGCCTAAAAATCAATTCAATAAATATGTTTAACACTTTTATTTTTATATTTCTAGAAAACTTAAGTTTTAAATCTAATTACACCTAATAGTGAACAACCATACTTCCTTAATTTGCATTTTACTCATACTTACCTCCATCCAAATTAAGATCTAAAATTTTAAAGATCAATATAATGAAAAAATAAGCTTCTGACTTATTAATAATCATTATAAATTCTCAAGTTCCATAAAATTCAAATGAAGTTTTTTAACTACATGCATTTTTATACTAGGATGCACTAGAAAGATATCCACTATTTCTTTTTATTCTAACCTGGAAAACAAAACCATACACATAGTTCTTCTTGCACAAATTAATTATTCAGAAAAACGAGCAAATATTAAAGCACTTAATATTTCCTAAAAAGGAAGATTAGCATAATTTCAATAGCTAAGTAGGAAAAAGGAGAAAGATATGACATACATATGCAATTTGCAGCACAACTAATGTAGGATATAAAAAGGCAAGTTACTATGCTGGGGTAGGGAACCTGTAGCTGTAAGGCCACGTAAGTGCAGCCATTTGAATCCAGATTTTACAAAATGAACCCTTTTACTAAAAGGGATGCAGTACAAAAAGATCAAGATTTTCTTGCCTCCTTTGGTGCTTAAAAAAGAACAATCTTGGCTCGGCGTCTGTGGATCAACGGGCCAACCTGAGCTGGCGGGTTCGAATCCAGCCCAGGCCAGCCAAACAACAATGACGGCTGCAACCAATAAAAAAAAAAGGCCAGGCATTGTGGCGGGCGCCTGTGGTCCCAGCTACTTGGGAGGTGGAGGCAGGAGACTCACTTAAGCCCAGGAATTGGAGGTTGCTGACAGCTGTGATGCGACAGCTCTAACCGGGGTGACAGCTTGAGGCTCTGTCTCAAAAAAAAAAAAAAAATCTTGAAATCAGAAGGTTCAGAAATCAGAGGTTCCCCATCCCTCTATGAAAAAGAAAGAAATTAACTTTGCCTAAGCCTATACAACTCCTAAGTGAAACTAACAGAACCATTTAAGAGAAAACTCGGAATAGATCAATAAATTATTTGGGCATTTATATGCAAAACTGATGTGCTGGGTCTGAATTGCATGCTCCTAAAATTCATGTTGATGCCATAACCTAAAATAAAGCCCTTAGACTAATGACTAGATTTGAAGATAAGGGCGTTAAAGAGATAAAATTAAATAAGGTCACTGGGTGGGCCCTAATCCAATCTGGTGTCATTATAAGGGATTTTTTTCTCCCTTTCCTCCCCAATTTTTGTTTTTTTTTTCCTTTTTTTATAGATAGCGTCTCACCCTGTCATCTAGGCTGGAGTGCAGGGGCATAATTATAGTTCACTGTAGCATCAAACTGCTGGGCTTAAGCAATCCTCCAGCCTTAGCCTCTCAAGTAGCTGGGACTAAAGGAGCCCAGATATGAAATTTGCACATGCAAAAAAAAAAAAAAAAACAGAGATGTGAGCACACACAGCAGAAAAGCCATGTGAAGAGGCAGGAAGGAAGACATCTGCAGACCTAGGAAAGGCCTCAAGAAAAAATAAACCTAACACCTTAATCTTATTCTTCTAGTGTCCAAAACTATGAGAAATAAATTTCTATTGTTTAAGCTACTCAGTATATGGTATTTTGTTATGGTTATTTTGCTACACTAAAATAGCTGAGTTAGAGAACTGGATGTATTTCATATTCTAAGGCGGCAAACTCTCAGATGATTGGCAGTTATGATTTATAATTTTGGAAATACACCAAGAATTTAGACTACAGAATTAATAAGAAAAAAGAATGAAAAAGTTTCAAGAGAATTATCAGATCTTTGTAAATTTTACATCATTTAAATTTAACATTGAAGTCCTTATAAAGAAATTTGGCATTTAGAACATGTGCTATAGTTTTGAGTTTCAGAAACATCCAAATTTAAAAAGTAAGTATAAAATAGTTTCTATTCAAGAAGCTTCAGAGTGCACAGAATACCTTGTGCTAATTCCAATCACCATAAAGTGGAATACTATGGGATCCAGGGAAGTGCAGCATGCCGCATGCAATGAGGTTTGTGACCTACCATATTAACAATACTTTTTATTAATTTTTCATCCGATTTTCCAGGACAACTTTCCTTTATCTTTATAACAGGGACTTCCATTATTTTAATAGTCTGTGGAAAAGAGACTTAAGTATGAGATTAAGAAAGCTATGAAACTATTTATATACTGATGGAAGAAAAACAGCTCTTTTAAAAAAATGAAAAATTAAAACTCTGTACCTTTAGAGCTTTTATAAGTTCTTCTTGTTTTCCAGCTTCTTGAACCAATATCACTCTCGTTTCAATCTGAGGCATTTCTTCTGTTAAAATTTAAAATGTTTAAATATGTTTATCAGGTATTAACGTCACAATCAATAGTTCCTAATCCCCTTTTTCGCTTTATCTGGTATGTCTTCTGTCTTTGATGGGATCCTAACATTCTCTAAAACTAAAATGACATAATTCTCAGCTAATTTAAATAAATGTTTGGCCATATATCACTTTAGAGAAAGAGAAAATATATTTATAGCAGGGTTATGTTTTCTCTTTTTCTCTAAAGTGATATATGGCCAAACATTTTTTTAATTTGCTGAGAAATTAAGTCATTTTAGTTTTAGAGAATGTTAGGATCCCCTCATAGACAGAAGACATACCAGATAAAGGGAGGGAATGCAAACATGAGCTTTCCTCCCAACCAAAGAAAACACTACTGGGCATAGCAGTGGTTCTCAACCTTCCTAATGCTACAACCCTTGAATACAGTTCCTCATGTTGTGGTGACCCCCAACCATAAAATTATTTTCGTTGCTACTTCATGTGTGCAAAAATACGTGTTTTTCAAAAATACATATTTTTCCGATGGTCTTAGGCAACCCCTGTGAAAAGGGTTGTTGCGACCTACAGGTTGAGAAACACTGGTGCACAGCCATGCAACTCCAACTGTAGGAATGATCCATTTATAAAGCAGTAACGGAAGAAGTAGCTCTTCACTTAACTAGACATAACTAAATAAATTCTAGCAAACAATGTTGCAACTCCATCACCCTGACATACAGAGAAAGCCATAAGAAACATTAACATGCCTCTACCTTTTTTTAAGTTGAAAAGTATTAATACAAACAATAATCAGAAAATTTACATAGGGTAAGGGGATTGTATCAACAAATATTTACTCAATGCCTATATTCTACCGTAACAGTTGGGACTACAGTTAAATCATAAGAAAGTCACTAGTCAGCAAGTTTAGGATTAAAATAGCAATTCCATCTTTTAAAGCAGATAATAAGTTTACCTTCAACATATGAAGCAGATCCAATACATAAGTTTTCCTTGGAAGTTTCAGTAACCTTAAAATCAAAAATGGATGAGTCTGCCAAACTAGTCCTCTCAGTGGATGACAATAAACTATTTCCAGCCATGGTCTCAACTCTTCTACGTTGGCTGAAAAATAAAATTTGAAAAATGCATGAAACAAACATGATCAATGGGCAAAAACAAGCACTAGAGCTCTAATTCTATACCTAGAATGTATAAAAAGTATTATTACCCATTTTTCTTAAAATTTAACCAAAGAAAGGCACTCAACTTCTCTGAGCTTCAGTTTCCTTTTCTATAAAAATAAGCATTAACACCTGACCCACAAGAGCATAGTAAAAATAATATAATGCATCAAAAGCACCCAGAACATTACCTGACATATACTTAGCACTCAAAATATGGTCATAAATATTATTCTAATATCATCTTAATACTCCCACCCCAATAATCCCAGCCAAATACGTGGAATCCATCCCTCTTTGCTGTACCACAGTCTTCCTCCTCAAAACTCCTATCAATCCCATTAAGTATCTCTGGAGCCTGGCCCCTCTATGCCCAATGCCACAATGGTACTGGATCTAATAGTGTTGTTGCTCCAAACAACTTTATCATGTTTCTTTAGACATCACTCTCTAAATGGTTTTAAGGAGGTTGTTCCTAAAAACAAATATGACCATATAACCTCCCTGCGTACCCCTCCTTATATGACCAAGTCCAAATTTCCCAGTTTATAATTTTGTCCTAGCCTACCTTTTCAGGCCGATCACCTATAACTAACTCCCATAGTCCCCAAACAATCTATGCAACAGGAACAAGGACTTTCTCAGCATTTTTCAAACTTTAATCACAATTTATTTCATACCAACTTGCATTAAATGGTGCTCAGTTCTCCACATAGCATATCTTCTAACACACCAATCCACCACTCTTGACTCACATCACACACTATGGATATCTCTGAGCCTCTCATGTATAACTGGACTGCTCCCTTAAGGGTTTTCATATTACTTTATAAACATCTCTCCTCTAAAAGATTTGACAAGACTAATGCTAATGCATGCGTTAGCACCATTATGACTCTGGACTATGAAAGAAAATCCTTTAAATTTTCCAGGCCTTAAGAGTTTAAAAGTTAGGCAAAGGAATATATAAAAAGCTTAATAGGTTCTCATCAGTTCAAATTTTTATATAAGCTTTTATATAAATAACCTTGAAGTTAATTTCTAAAATACCAGACAAATATAAAAGGAGTCCCCACCTTTATCTAGAGGTACATGTCAGATCTACTTTAAATTAAAAAAATATACAAATACCTTCCTCCAGATTCTTAGCTAAGTAATAGTTGAAACTATATGCCATGAGTAAGGTATCATCAGTATCATTTCTCAAGAGTGATAATAAGTAATGTAAAAATTGCACAGTAACAGACTGAGGCACAGTTGTTAGGTGACATACTTCAAAGTCAGGTAATTCAGCTTCTGTCTCTGCTCTGCACTTAGTAGGTTAAGCTTCAGTTTCTACATAGGTGAAACTGACATAGTAAATAATTCAAATACAATTGTGATGAAAACTGAATAGATGATGTCTTAAAATGAGTAACTATTAATTCTCATAATCACAATGGGACTACTTCTTATTATCTCAGCATATATCGATGTCAATCATTCTAAGGCTATCCAAAGAAGCTCCAATAGTTTTAAAAGTCTTAATTTAAAATCAATACATTAATTTTATCCAGTACTTATGTTTTTGTATACTGTCTACTTCTCAATGAATGAATTCCAATGAGTAAGAAAAAGCCTTAAAGACTTTCATTCAAAGTTCCCTAAAAAGAATGATAAAACAAAGTCAAGAGATATAACCTACTTTAGGATTTGAAAAGGAGGGGAGATTTTAACAAATCAAAAACAGAAAGAAAATGCTTACATTTTTCTCCTATACTTCTTTAGAAACAAAACAGGTAATTAACAATTAAAATTGGCCAGGTATAGCCCCCATCTAAACAAAAAATAGAAAAGTTAGCTGCTGAGTGTGGAGGTATGCACCTGTAGTCTACTACAGCTACTTGAGAGGCTAAGGCAAGAGGATTGCTTGAGCCCAGAAATATGAGGTTGCAGGGAGTTATGATGCCACTGCATTCTAGCCCAGGTGCTATAACCAGACTCTGTCTCCAACAATAATAATAATTGTTGGCCAGACAAAGTGGCTCAAATCCCAGCATTTTTGGAGGCAACAGCCGGAAGATCACTTGATGTCAGGAGTTCAAGGCAAGCTTGGACAATATGGGAGACCCAGGCCTAAAAGAAAATTTAAAAAGTAGCTAGGCATGGTGGCATATGTGTGTAGACACAACTACTCAGGAGGCTAAAACAGAAGGACCAGTTGAGGCCAAGTGTAGCTATGATCATACACTACCGCGTAGGTAACAAGGATCCCGTCTCTAAAAAAAAAAAATAAAAATTAAAACTGTTCCTGTTGATACAGTATGTTCGCTTTATTGCCAAAACAGCTGTGGAATTTACAGTGAAAATGAGATGCCTGGCAGATTGATGACATAACTCAAAATAAATATACCAAACACTGTTTTTCCCATTCTTGTATTGCAGAAGGTTTTTGTTTTTTTTTTTTTGAGACAGAGCCTCAGTTGTCACCCTGGATAGAGTGCTGTGGCATCACAGCTCACAGCAACCTCCAATTCCTGGGCTCAAGCGAGTCTCCTGCCTCTGCCTCCCAAGTAGCTGGGACCACAGGCGCCCGCCACAACACCCAGCCATGTTTTGGTTGCAGTCGTCATTGTTGTTTGGCGGCCCCAGCCTGGATTCGAACCCGCCAGCTCAGGTGTACGTGACTGACACCTTAGCCCGCTGAGCCACAGGCGCTCAGTTTGGTTCCTTTTATGTTTTAGCCAGTGAATTGAACTGTATCCATGGGGAATATCAGCCCAGAGCCCTACCAGGCAGCCCCCTCTTCCATGTTCTCTGTATGTTCAGCGCCTGCCCCCTTCCTCTCCTGTCACCTTTGATTAGTGCCCAAGCATGGCCAAACCACTTCATATCCACAATGCTGCCTGGATTTTGGTGTGGTGCTGTCTTTCTGTGTAGGTTCAAGCTAGTTTTCCAGCAAATAGAGCTTCCCTCTTCTGGCATTTTAGTTTCACATTGACCTAGTTTAAAAAAGTATTCCCTCCTCTGGCCTTCTCACTTGAGAGTCATTTACTGCACTGTAAAGAGTTCATGATGCACTTTTTGTTGAGAGAAAAGGCCCCTCTAAGTGACAGTTCAGAATGGTCCCTCGGCAGGGTGAAGTAGGCCTGGAAGTTGCCTAGCCAAATTCTAGCTCTTCAATGTTTATAAACTGCCCTTGTTCTCTCCTAGCTTTCCTGATTTCTTCTAGATAGGACATTTTATTTGTGTGCTGTCCCCTTGACTGTCAAACTGAAATAAGAGCAGTTCTTCTCTTGCCTCTTATGGATAAGGTGAGAAGTAACTGAATATTCTTTGGGTCTAGAAAGAAGCACATAACCTGTGCTGACCAGTTCAGGGGCTTATCAGCTGCCTGCCAAATGACCTCATTGGCAGGAGTATTAGTCGGAGATGTTTTTAGCAGAGTTCCAGTGGTGGTGACCTGCAGCCACCTGTTAGAAAGAGGCTGGTGTATTAGGAAGTGGTGTGTGTGAAAGAGATCAGATTTCAGTGGCTTTGGGCAGAAAAGT
>CAUYON010143606.1:0-26256 GCA_963573935.1 Arctocebus calabarensis | reverse complement strand
TCCTTTCATGGATAATGGGCACTTAGGTTGAATCTATGTCCTGGCAATTGTGAATTGAGCTGCAATAAACATGCTAGCACAAATGTCTTTGTGGTAAAATGACTTTTCTTTCTCCTGGGTAGATACCTAGTAATGGGATGGTGGAATCAACTTCCAGTTCTTTGAGAATTCTCCATACGTCTTTCCATAGAGGTTATATTAGTTTGCAATGCCCCAAATAGTATAAAACTGTTCCTTGGTGCGGTTTCTCAAAAAACTCCAATTTCTCAAAAAACAAGAATCTATTAAAAGTTCTCATGCTCAAAGCATCCTAGTGCAGGCCGCCCATGACATGGCTCCCAGGGACACCTGCCTCCCTGTGTCCCCTGGAATCCTCCATGTGTGGCTACACTCAGTTATTTGCTCCTATTGAATAGCACATAGCAAAGGTGATGGGGTGCCACAGCCTGATTAGATTAAAAAAGAAAACCCTGGAACTTCCATCTTTTCCTCCTCTTTCTTCTCCCTCTCTTTCTTTCATTCTGTCTCTGTCTCCTATGGCCCTTCCTCTGTGGGCTGTAAGCTGTCATCCTGTGAGTTGACCCAAGTCACGAGCCATGAGAAGAGAAACCAGTACTGCTGGCCAACACCCAGCAAGACCTGCCAACACTCAGGGGGCCGTGAGCTCGGGAGTGGATCTGTCCCCCGTCAAACCTCAAGCCGACTGGAGCCCCAGCGTGGGACGGACCCTGAGCCAGGGCATATGGGTCAGCCTCACCCAGATTCACTCACTCACAGATACCAGGGGACAATAAATACTCTCTATAGCTGCTAAGTTTGGTGATAATTTGTTACCCAACACCGTGTAAAGGAAATACAATAATCTTCTCAACCTTCAGATAGGTTTTCCAATAGTATTGCTAGGGTCTGCCCTAAAATGTTCTCTGTTAAAATAAGATCACTGATAAAGAACAACCGAAAACATGAAATCACAAATCACCTTCCCATGACTTGTTGGCAAAATCTTCAACAAAGCCGGACAAAAGCAGTGATTCCCCACATTATTCAGACAGCCCTTCCCTCCTAACACTTTGCATATAAAGTGTCCTTACTTATGTTTATTCTTTATGTTCTTTCCACAAGCTCCACAGGGTAGAAATGTCCTCTTGTTTTTTCTCCACTTCTATATCCCAAGGAGTAAAACCACCCTCAGGCACATAGAAATTGCCCGACCATTTCTTGAATGAATGAATTTAACATGTTTCGAGCTCAAATTCACAATTCTGCCTACGACCCCTAAGCCATGGAACCCGCTGCTCTGCAATCCCTCCTTCTGCTTCCCTAAACTCAGAGAGCCCCAGCCTGTTAATTCTGTCTCAAATGCCACGTAAGCAGGATATGAGACAAGAGTTTGTGTCAACCAATTTATTGGAAAAATGCATCCTAGAGAAACGGAAGAGTGGGGAGCATGACAGACAAGAGAAGCCCTTGTCTGTCAAGGGAAAGGCCTAGAGAGGGTAACTTCAGCTTGAATCCGCTGGGGAAGCTCCTAAGTGAAAATTACGCCTCTGAGCTTGTCCCAGTCCTGTGAGAGAGCTGAGCATTCTTATTCCAACACTAATCAGTCCTCTACTAAGAGCAGCCCCAGCGATGTAAACTCCCAGGTACATCCAGCTGTCTTCAAGCGTGGGGAAAGGCAAAGTCAGACTGCCAGAGAAGAGACACAGGTTCAGGCTTTAGACACCAAAGAGCATGGAAGCTGGAGAGACAGACGGAGCTGTCTGGACAGAGCTCCAAAATGCTGCCATACCAGACTCCCCCAGCTTAGTGAAATTCTACCTACCCTTCAAATAATTCTTTCTCTATGTATCTGAGCACTACGCTAAAACCCTATATACTACCTTGATATCTTTCATTAATTTTCCTTCTACTTCCCTGGATTCCATAGAAGCAGGTGTTATATAACTTCAGGCCACTGTGTCGTGATTGGCAGCAATCCCAGTTAATATCTCTAGATCATAAGCTCCCTGAAAGGAGGTCGGATTCTTTATCATCATATATCCTGCAACTATCACAGACACCACATGTGATGTACTATACTCATCTGTACCCGACATAGGGTAGACGCCGAGTAAATGTTTTTAAACTAAGTGTAAGGGCTTCAAGGGTATGAAGCGCTTTCCAATCTATTATTTTACTTAAATAAAATAATTGTAGAGCAGCGGGTTCCATGGCTTAGTGGTTGTAGGTAGAATTGTGAATTTGACCTCGAAATAGAATATAGAGTGGCACATACATGAGGAATGTATGAATGAATGAATGAATGAATGAATTTAACATGTTTCAAACTCAAAGTTTGAAAAACTTGACTCCCCAAATTTTCAAAAACAAAGGCTTGTCAAGGAAGGGTTACCACCCAATGACTTTCTTACAGAGCAATGCCCCAGGGCTAAAGAGATTTTTACAATTTGTTTTCTCCAAAGCAATGCTAATTGATGCACAGGCTAGGAGCATATTTGGACATTGAGATCAGTAGATGGAAAAAATCTCCTCCAATCTTTTGACAAGGCTTCCTCAAGATGATTTGCTCAAAGAAAAGTCTTAGAAGACCCATGTATGGAACATATTAAAAAAATCAATAAGTGTTTGATCTTCCTGAATTGAATTGCATGAAATACTTGCCTCTCAAATAACTGGGACTACAGGTGCCCACCACAATGCCCAGTTAGTTTTTCTATTTTTAGTAGAGACAGGGGTCTCTTGCTCAGGCTGGTCTCAAACTCCTGAGCTCAGGTGGCCCACCTGCTCAGGTGTGAGCTACCTCACCTGGCCATCATTTAAATGTTTAAATCAGACAGCCAGACTGACAGCCCAAAAGAATAAAGGGGTAAGGGAGAATGCTAATAAATAAGATAGTCAAGTGTGCGGAAAGAAATTGCAACCACAAGCCTGCCCAGAAGCATGGCCGGGGGCAGGCACATTGTTAGCCTGTAGAGCAGGTGGACTGGTGTGGCTAAATCTGGACAGATGTCAGAAGCCTGGGTCCCACTGCTGTCATTGTCAGCAACTCACTGCTCAGCCTCCACACTTTATCTCTTTGACCTTCAGTTTTTCTCTTCTGGAAACTTATAGAAGTGGAGTATTTGATCTCTACCACCCCCTGGGCCCCCAGCTTCCATGAATCCACAGAAGGGGATGAAGTACATGACAGCCCTTTAAAGGTGTGTCCCACAAGTAATTAATAAACAAGCAAACTGTTCACTCAGCGCCGGCCGTGGAAGGGAGACTGTTTAATTGGGCACGAGAGATGTTCCAACGTGTCTAGACAGGCTAGTCTTCTTTCCCAGGATGCCACACTTGCTCTGACACTGTGACAAGGTGTCCTTTGGCTGCAGATGGTAATTTTGTTGGGTGATAATTTGAATGCTGTGGAGTCGCTGTGGAACTTTCTTTAGTTTTAATACTGTTTGTCTTTCCAAGTGCAACTGGGGAGATTTACCCAAGAAATAGCCAAGAGAGGTGGTTTGTGCAACAGGAGTCACCAAAAATAGCTGCTGGAGTGGCTCTCAGGCCTGCCTGTCCATCACTATCAGGGTGATTCAGTCACCACTCCCATTTCCCATCCTTGCCCATGGAGAATTAAAAAGTCTCAGCACGGAAAGAAAACTTCCAATTCATTTAAGTGACTCCCTCCGAACTCCTACGTGATGATCCCTCTCAAAGTCTCAGGACAAATGTCTTGGATTTCTTGACACAGATCCCTCAACCCCCAGACTCGAAGCTTGTGATAACATTGGCAAGCAGATTAGAAAACCCTTGACTTTCCAAGTTCAACAGGCTTTCAATTTGTCCTGATCTATGAAAGACATTGACAGAATTCATCAGGTCTGAGAAACGGAGAAGAAATAATTCATGACATCACTATTAATAACTGAGGAACATTTTCAAAGTGTGGCCATTCAACTGGACAAGCGTAAGTCATCAAATGTAATTTAAAAATCACATTGAACTTGTGTCTCTTCTTGCCTTTTTCAAACTTATTCAGAAGGATAAAATGAAAAATAGTTGGGAAACGTAACTTTCCATTTTATTCTGGTAGCCCTCTGGTCGTACCAAGTTGTAAAACACAGTCTCCATTTGTTACTGAGAATATCTGGTCAGAACACTGGTCGATACTTCAGTCCTTACTCAAGTTCGGACTTCTCCCGTGTCCCAGCCCCACCTCAGGTCAGGTGGGCAGCTGTCCTCAGAGACGAGCGTCCTTGGCTCCCATTCTGTTTCTCGCTCACCACCTCCCTTCTGTTCTACACTCCATAAAAGTTGAAGAGGGGACTGCCAAGGAAAAGAAGAGAAAGGGCAGTTTTCTTATGTGGATGACTCTACCCTCCAGGGACCTAGAAAACAGGGAAAACTAACTCTTTTTCATGGGTGCTTTGAGTGCTGTCTGGAAGCTTCCCTCCCACGTCTACCGCTCCTCTGACAGGCGGTGGTTCTGCTTCACCCCTGTTCTCCCCATCCCAGATTCCCCAGAGATAAGCTGCACATTTGGTGGAGTCAAGTGTCTTCCCCGGCCGTCCTCTTGGGCAGAGCTCAGATGGCCCCAGCCCTGCTCCGTCACCGCCCCATCTATGAAACATGCTCCCGTGTTCCTCCTCCTGCACCTGTTACTTCCTGAGCACTGACCCCAGCTCCTCTGATTTGTCTAGGTTCCACAGCTTCCCCAGGGGTGATATCTACCCACTGCAGGGAACTCAACTGAAGTTCAGTTTAGTTTAGTCTCCTGAACGTGAATCTCAGTTTACAGAAAACCCTCACAATTCTCTCTTCCTCCTTTTCACTAACTTTCTATTCTCAAAGTAGTCAGAGGGGTCTGGAGATAAAAAATGAACTAAGAGTCTGAAATTATTAGTAGGAGATTGTAAACAATGTGGAGAACTAAATCCAAATTGGGGACTGTATGTTAGGGCCCAGGAATTTGCTAACGTGACTCAGGTTAGTAATCGTGAGAGGGGGTAGCCAGTAGCTAGGAGGTTGCAAACTGAAGCCAGCCAGCCAGGGTTTATAATTCAGCCCCACCACTTCCTAGCTACGGGACTTGAGGCAAATTCCCTAACATCTGCATGTCTGCTTTATCTCATTGTGAAATAAGGGAAAATGACATTACTCACTTCACATAGTTCAGAGGACAAGATGCTTGAATCCATGTAAAACACAGGAGAGAATCTGGCTTGACTTGGCACTCGCCGAACATAAGCTGGCACCACTGCTTACATTTGTCTGAGGGAGAAGGGGAGAATTTTGACCATGGCACCTAAGAGGAAGGTGGTAGAAGATGAGGAGAGAATGGAATGTTGTCTGTTCCTCAGCGGACCCCTCAACTGAACGTAAAAGGCAGCCAAAGCCAGAAAGCTAAGTGATTTAGGCAGTGCTGGTGTCAGCCACCCTTCTACTAAAATTTGAACAATACGGAGGTTACAGTGGTCCCTGCACAAGGGCGACATGCAAGTTTACAAAGCATTGCATATTGAAATTAAAAACAAGAAGCAGTCTGGGGACTTGATGAGATGTTAAGATGAGGCTCTAGGTCCAGTTGTTGAAGCAGGATGCAGAGGTGGGTCAAGGTCACAGTCTCCCTATAGAGTTGCCAGGGGCACAGAGCGCTATGCAGTGGGAGGCGGCAGGCCCCTGGCCCACCTGCAGTGTCGCAGACAGTGGGGAGTGGGGTCCCCCTCACAGGACCCCAAGAAGGACCATGGGACAAGCTCTATGAGGCATGTTTCACAACCTATGGGGATGGCAGAAGTATCAAGAAGGCTCTCCAATGAAGAGTTATGTTGTGACTCCCTGTTATAAACACAAAGGGGTCCTTTAAACCAATGAAATGTGCTTGTCAATGATGACTTGACCTCATTCCTCCATTTGAGCTGGTAAGTCCCAGGGACTATTCAAAGGACAGAAGAAGGTTGGCGGATAGTTAAGAGATTAGTAGATAGAAAGGAAAGAGATGCGAACATTGGTCAAGTCCACAAAGGAGGGGAGGGCACGGCTGGCCCGTAGGTGTGACCCCTTCTCGTGACAGGATCTCCTACTGCGTATATTAGTCATTCCATATTCACAGGTTCAGGGTCTACTATGTTCAAGCACTAAATCATTGGCTTTCATAGAGAAATAAATTCTAAAATTGCCTTCGAGGAGGACAGGTAATCAAAGTGCGGCAGCCCAAACAGCAGGACAAGAAAACAACACATCTGGGACAGGATCGTGTGGCACAGAAGCCATGAGGGTCCAGGAGACAGACGCTGGGGAGGCCGCTGTGGCCGGAAGCGTTGGGAAGAACTTCCAGAAGAACCAAAGCTGATAGGATCTGACAAAGGAGGTGTCACTTGGGTGTCACTTGGGCTGAGGACAGGCAAAGAGGCAGAGAAAAAAAGACCACATAGAAGGAGAATTCCTAACCCTCGGCATTCTTAAATTCCTCCCGATGTGTATGAACACTTTTTCATGTGTGCAGGATAGGGTCATAGCTTCCAACACGTTCTCAATGGGGCTGGGCCCCCCAAATATTAAGGCACATAATTTTAAGGTGTGGATAAGCCCAACAAATTGAGAGGGAAGAGGAGGTCACTCTCGTTGAAAAATCCCACAGGGTGTTCTGTTAGGGGCTCTGCCTCCTAGAATTTCTTCTGCTCAGAGAGCATATAGGAAATAAGTGATGGAAATGATATAATGTGTATATTTACTCCAGCACCTGCTCCATAACTAACGCATTGATTCCTGCGGGTCTGGGTGGAGGATCGATTGAATCAGTTCATTCAACACGGAGTATCCATCTTGTTTGGACTTCTGACCTCACACACCCCCAACCCGTGGAAACATTCTGAGAGATGCATAAGGAAGAAAGAATAAAAGACAGATAAGGGTCAGACAGACCCAAATTCCAGTAACCTCTGCAATGCCGATTACTAGCTGTGGCACTGTGAACAAATGATTCAACCCCTCTGAAATTTGATTCGACTTTGCTTTTTAATCTGTGAAAATAATAATAATGTATCACTCACTTAGACTGCTTGTTAAATTGGGTGTATCACAGAGCACACCCCATGAGATCCATTTTGTACTGTTATCTCCATTTTGTACTTTGAAGAACTCATTCGCGGGGAGTTACCTCCTGGGCTTGTGGTCACAGAGTGGGCAGTGAAGCCGACTTGGAAACCCAGAGAGACTCTGGATCCAGACCGTGTCCAAGTCTGAGGAGACGGTGCCGGGAACAGTCTGAGTTGTAGGGTCCTTGTAAGATCTTGTAAGCAACATACTGGGACACATGGCCAGTGTCACTGTGGTGGCACAGGAGAAACACCTCATCCCCACAGTTGGTCTTCCCTTCCTCATGGACAGACAGCCACGGACATAATGTCCTTGAGCTCTCTGTCCCTCACATTCTACACCCCAGCAGAAGAGGAGTGATATGTTCAGTGGGTCAGCTTCAGAGACTACAAAGAGAGCCGTGCCCACGCCAGCCCCGCTCTTCCCTCGCTCTCGGGTCAAGGTGCTCATGGGGCATATTTGTCTCTCTCTGGCGCTGTTTACTGCAGGTCTTGTAATCCAGCATCTCCATGTCTCGGGCACCATTTCAAGCTGCGTCAATACGCTGCGTTCTCCAGCCTTGCCCCTTCAACCAAGAGTAGCGTTTTGACCCTGCTGTCTCACTGCTCTGTCTTATTTCACAGCCAGAGCACACGGGGGAACCAGAGCAGGGGGGCGGTGCCGTTCGTGGCTCCTGGCCGTCTGGTGCACCCCAATGCCCCTTCCAGCTCCGGTTCTCTCTAATAGGCTGTGAGACTTCCCCTGGACACACACCTCACCTTAAGCCTCTTCAGACAGCTCAAAAGACTCAAAACACAGTTTCTAGGTAAACGAAGGTGACTTTATTGGAAGGTACCCTGTTTGAAGGTAACTTCTTGTTGTTCTTCTGAGTCACTTCTTCAAACTTTCTTACCCAATTAACTACAACATTCCTGCAGGAATCGGCTCTGCCAAGATTGCTATTGCCTAGCCTTCTCCGGCCAACATACACACTTAATTCCAGAGAGGGGAAGCTATCCAAGACACCATGAGTTTGAAAGAGCTGGTACCAAGATGATTCAAGCAGTGAGACATTTAAAACAGACTCAGCCTCACAGGGCCCTTCCCCAGCTCACGCCGTGCAGACGGAGCGAGGCTGTTTCTCACTAGTGCTGCCAGCTGAGAGATGCACACAGAAATATTCCTCTCTGTACCTCCCAGCCTGAGAACGCATCCAGCTCTTGGACGGGAAATAAAGACTCCAGCTCCCTCCGTTGAGCGGCTGATGTTTGATTGTTCTCCAGGCCCATTCTTCTTGCTCTGCCAATTGAGTGAAACATTTCCACCACTGTCCCTGAGGGTATTACTGCAAATAAAGTGGGTCAGATGGACGAGGAATGGGCAATCTTTTTAATGGAGGTGAATTCGAAGATGACAAAAGTGTTGCAATGCAACCAGATGAATTCTGCTCATAGAAAGATTCTGGCTGGAAAAATAAATTTTATCTCTACTCACCATGGTCCCTGGATCTGGGGTCATTCATTCATTCACATATTCATTCATTCTCCAAATAGGTTCTAGTATTACTGCCTGCCAAATAGTGTATTTATTGCCAAGAACACAAAATCTTTTCTCTCAAGCAATGTACAGTATAGAAAAGTTGACAATTACGCCAATGAGTATGCAATAATATAGAATAAATCATAATATTTACTACATTGAACCTATAAAAATCACACACAAGAGGGCATACACGGTGTTTGGGGAACGCAAAGGTGGCATTCCACTCAGACCTCAAGCTAATAAGGAAATGATTTGCAGATGAAAAGACATATAAATTAAATACTATGAATGTCCCAGAGTGCCAGTGACAGAAGGAAAGAAAGTGGTGTCCATTTGAGAAAAGAACAGCGACAAAGCACAGAGTCTTCAAGTTGCATTAAATTGTATTGGAGGAAGAATAAGAAAATATGACAGATGGCTTATCCTCTGTCAGACACCCAACTCTATGTAGTACGTAAATGCTATAGAAACTAATTTGAAAAGATAGAGAGGAAGAGATTTAGAGACAGGGTGAAGGGTTGCAGGCTGGCAGGAATCAGATAATGAAAAATGAAATTATTGCGATGGCAAAAAAAAAATCCTTTACAAATTCTTCCTTTGCAAAGGCAATTCTACTTGTACTTCGATCTTTGACCCGGATCCATACAATTAATTCCACATCATATTTCTGTGTATTGCTCTCCAAGGAGAATTGAGTTTACACTCCCCCCCCCATCCAAACCAAACAGTACTTAATTAGGTGATAATTTATGTAGTACTTAGCATGAACTTTTGGCACTTGCTGGCGAAGGCTGTACAAGTGTTATCACCTGACTACATCAAGAAATGGGGCCTGGGCATTGGCGAGGTTTCTTGGGCTTTACAAGGTATCAAATGACTTTTATAACCCTGTAGTACCTGGTTTTCTAGTAGGCAGGACTGTCTCTAGTGTGTATTAATACGCTGAATATTATGCCCAGATGCACTTAAAACACTGACTCTGAACACTTCAAAACAGCAAGGAGCCTGGACAATCAGAGAAACAGATGCTGGATGAATAGTAGGCCTTCTCAAGGCCAATCGTTCCACTTAAGGGACAAGGTGCCACAGCGGAAGGGAATCACTCGAACATGCTCAGTGAAAAATAAACAGCGCATTCCCTAATGGGAGGCACGGTCTGCAGTGGCACTGGGCTTCTGGACACCTGGCAGCCACCCTCCTATCCCAGCCTCAGCAATGAGACGATCCAGAAATGATTCTTTCCCAAGGGTCCCACGAGGGCTGAGAAGGTCACGACTACAGGGCCCCAAGTTTTGGAGATGCTCTTTGACCTAATTCCCTAATTCCAAGGGAAGGCAGATGCCAGAGCTGCAGTGAGCACGTGAGCTGAGGTGCCAGCTCCGTCCGACAGCACCAGGAAGACCGCCCTCTAATCTTCTCCGCTTCTCGTTAAGCTCATGAACAAAAGAACGAAACACGAGGGACGGCACTTTGGAGCTCGGATACAGCATTGCAGCGGCCCCGTCTCTGAACTAGAGAAAGTTCAGTCTCAGAATGGGTCCCCTTCCGTTGTCTCCTGAAGGAAACACCCAGATGGAGAGAATCAGAACAAGACTATCCCATTCTGAGCTGCCGAGTTCACTCCGGCCTGTGGGTGGCCCTAGGTCGACCAGACCAAGTGGCTCATATCAAAGTCAACACTGCCTGTAGGTCAGTCTGGCCCCCTGTCCACTGCTGACAGCATCCCCAGCAACTGTAGATGAGCCCTTAGGTGGGGCCTTTTCTGAGCAGGGGCCACCTGGTGCCCCACTCTCCATCTATCTTCTAGCTGGGGCCCTGAACCATCTTCATGAATCAGGCCTTTGACTTGCTTCACGCAGCTCTGCAGGCCCTTGAACTCTCAGGTGAGCAAAGGTTCTGCCCACACCCCCCACTGTGCATGCCCGGGTGAGCCCACCACGTCCCCACACTGGCTCCTCAGCTGTCCAGCTCCCTGCTTGACACACCCCCAGAGCAGGGCTGTGGTCAGAAGGAAAGCAAATAGAGTCTTAAAAAACTCAACTATGATGTCAAAATTTACAATGAACCCTGTTTCTCCTCCCTGGTACATTTAAGTCAAAAATAGAAGTAGTGTGTTCTTATGCTACTCCCAAACAAATCAAGAGTGAGTCTAAAATAGAGTTGAAATACAATCTACAACAGTTCCACAAACCACGTGCCTGTTCTTTCTCCAAGAATTCTTTTAGCATCAAAAATAAGTAAAACATTGTTCTGGGTGCTGTGGGGGAAGAAAGATGAATAAAGTGTACTCCTTTATGGAATTAAGATACAGCTCAGAAAATAACATTCCGTTGCAGTAGGGTCACAAAAGAATAGGCACTCTGGGATGGAAGGTTTCTGGAAGATTCTGTAGCGTAGCAGCCTAGTTTTAGTACTTCCAGATAACTCATGCATTTTTATACAAATCCATTTCATTCTTTAATAATTCTGGTTGGTAGACATTTTATACAGAAAATTGAAATCTATATATTTGTGCCTCTGCCAATAGTTCTGTAATAAAATCTCACAGGAAAATCTTAAGTATTTGCTGATGTACACCAGGCATTAATTATATAAAATCCTTCTATTTTTCAGACTTGATACCTCTCGTTCCTTGGGACAAGTTTTATGCTACATGGTTGTATGCAATTACAATCACATTGTAAATATAACCATTCTGTTCACTTTTTCTTAATTCTGTTCAGTTTGCCTATGCTTTTGAGAATATGGCAATTAGGAAAATGCAATATATGAGATAAGAGTTTAATTAGAGTAGAGAATAAATGAGCTTTCTCCCCCTGTTACTAAGTATTACATTTTTATTAATAGAGCATTTGCATTTTTGAGAGCCATATCATGACCATTGAGCTTACTCCTACTTAAATTATTCAGAGTGGCAATTTGATGACATCATTCATCTATTTATATGACTGGTTGGGGAAAGAGAGACATTTGCCACATAGTAATCTGTCTTGATTCCACTGCTCTAGTTTGCAATAGTCAGAGGCCCCCAGTATGTGATACAACCTTCCAACTTATGCCATATCCTCCAAGGGACCTGCGTGTTTAGCATATTTCCTGCTGCTGATGACAGTGTTAGTGGGGACAAGAACAAGGACACAGCTCTGGGGTCCTGCAAGGAAATTCCCAGAGTCTCCTGCTGCCACGTAACCTGCCCCTTCACCACCCAAGCTATCATCATCTCTACGGAATGAAGGTAAAAGCCAAGCTCGGCCTTCCTGTCTGCCTCTAGCCTCGCTTCTGTCATGGTCTGTACTCAGCACTGCGGCCAGAGAGGTTCTGTTATGCCAGGTCACAGAACCTACACTTCCTTAACAACCCGTCATTGCCTTCCGTTGCCATCTTGATAAAAGCCACAGCCCTTTCAGTGGCCAAGGAAGGGTACCATTCACCCCCTCCCACACCCTCCACACCTCCCCCACTCTGCTCAGCATAGTGCGATTCTACTGACCTCCCAGCACACCAGGCAAGCTCTGGCCTCGGGGCCTCTGAGCTTGCACTGTCTTCTGCTTCCACCAGGAAGCCCAGGACTCACTCCTTCACCTGCTTGGGTGGCATTTCAGTGTGACCTGTTCACCATGAACTTGGCCAACTCAGAGAAAACCACCGTGTCCTCTCTCTCCATACCACTAAGGCCTGCTTCATTTCTCTCACTCCTTCTGACCTAGACCAAAGTCACATCTTTTGCATTTATTGACTATCTCGACTGGAATGTGTGTTTCTGAATTGCATTGTTCACTCCTGTCTGTCTAGTACCACGTGGCATCTGACGCACTGAGGCCTTTCAATACATAGCTGGTGAATGAATCAAGGACCCCCTAGGGAGCTGATCTAGTAGTTTATTTGTCTTGATATGTTTCACTGTTCCTTTGTTTCAAGGGCAGAAGCATTTTTGCATTCTGTGTTTCCGACGATAAAAGAGCATTAGAGAAGGATTTTATTTTTTTAAAAAAAATGCAGCGTTAGATGATTCCTGTGTGATCTGTTTCTTTGCTTTTAATTTCTCCTTCTTTTTTTCTATTTGGACGAAACAATCACTGCTTTGGCATAATCACAAAAAAAAACAGAGTCATGGCTTATATTTCATAATTTATGCAGCTGATTTTACATAATTTTTCCCTACTTGATACGTGTATTTCTGATAATTTAAGGAATTGGAGGAAGAGGAAGAGGATTTTTTCCTCTATAAAGATGCTACAAAGCTTCTCTCTCTCTCCCCCTCCCTCACACGTGTGGGCACGCCACACACACACTCTCACACACACTCACACTCACACACATATACACACTCACATACATACACACTCACTCACACACATACACACACGCACATACACACTCACACTCACACACACACTCTCACACACAGACTCACGCACACACACTCACACTCGTGGCTTCTAGTTGTGGCTATTCTACCAACAACTTTTTAATCATGTTTCCTTCAAAACAGCCCAGTGATCCCTCAAACAAGAAACTGAGATTAGCACAACATGATTTTTCTTGTAAAGCGATTACGTTTCCAGAAAGATAGTGTGGGTACTTGGCCATAGACCTATCCAGGTTCCCATCTTACTTCACAGTCATTTTGTAAAGACTGGACCACGCCCCTCACCTCTCAGAGTCCAGAATAGTCAAGTATCATCCTGAATCATGGCAACAAGCAGACGGTTTGTCGGTGGGCATTCAAGAAAAGACCATTTACAGCAGCGGTTCTCAACCTGGGGCTCGTGACCCACAGGAACTGTATTAAAGGGTCGCAGCATCAGGAAGGTTGAGAACCACTGCTTTACGGAATTGTGAGCTCGGCAAGGTGGTTTTCATAGTGATTTGTGACAGGCTGTGCTGGGTTTTGGTGATAAATAAAACCAGGTACTTTCTGTCCTGGGATCCCAGTGTGGAACAGAGGCGGCCACGAGTAGGAGGTCGGGGATGTGTGGCACAGGGTGACTGCAGCTCTGATGGGCGTATTTAGACAGAGTTGGAGGAAGAGGAAGGAGAGATCACCTGGGTCTGGTTGCAAATGGGAATGAGGAGAAGACGGACACTGAGGGACCACGTACAGGGCAGGACGGAGCAGAGCGACGTGGTGGAAAGGTCACTCTGGGAGCAAAGCAAAGGTGAGACTGGAGTGTGGGAAAGAAAGGAAGCTCTGAGTGCATTAGCTCGAGGTCCAGATCGTGTCTCCATTCCCCGGCCAGTTCTCCCTCCAGCTCTTTCACTTGGCCGCAGTGACCGCCCCCCAAGCCCCAGCCCTTGAGGAGTGCAGACACAGCTGTGCATTATGAACTACGGCCTGTACCCCGCAAACCCCACCCACAAACTCAGAGCCTCACCTTCCTCCAACAGCCTTATTAACCAGGCAGAACCGTGGGGAAGGTGAAGGAAAAGCCTTGGGCAAACCCGTCCGGTGCCTGCACAGAAATTTCATTTGCATGTCAATTAAACCAGAGACCTAGAACCTTGAGGAACAAAGGAGGCCTTATTTTCCAAGCTTCCCGAATGATCGTCAATGTACGTCTCTGTGCCGTGGACCCCAAAACTCTTGGAAACCTAAAGACGTCCCCATAGCATTTTAACTTCCCTTGGACGGCAAACAACTTATTTGGGGTAGGTGGCCGTGAGCAGGGCACCCACAGTCAGGTATCTAAAGTTTAAGTCCCAGACCCACCTCTCTATATTCCTGGATTTTGACCTAAGACAGTGTGAAATCAACCTCCCTGGCCCCCAATTAATAAAATTAATAGTTATTTTTCAAATTAAATACATATTCTACCCTGGATACCGCACTGGGTCGAAAATTATAAAGGAAAGTGAGTCATTCTCTGTACCTCCAAGGAGCTTGCAGTCCAGAAGGAAAAAATATCAGCCCGCAGCAAAGCAGAGAGCAGACAGCAGGGTCATAGGGCTCGTAGGCAGACCTGGAAGAAGAGCTATTGACAGGAGCATGGTCAGGGCTACAGAAACCCATGTGGGATGCTCTTGTTCCCAGACAGCAGCAGCAGCAAGCTGTACCTGCTGTAACTGTATCCAGGCTTGAAGGAGCCAGAGAGGAAATGTTGTTACTGCCAGAGCCCAATAGAGATTAGGGCCCTGATGGGGCTGCATGAACCAGCAGGTGCATCCCGAATTAGGAGATGAGGGCCCTGACAGGGGGCTGCATGAACCAGCAGGTGCATCCCGAGTTAGGGAAGGAAAATGGGAGAGGGAAACACATCAACCAGCACCTCCTCTCTCAGTTCCACCCTCTGAGTTTCCCACTAGCTGAGTCCAGCTATAAGGCAGACAGCGGACCAGCCTGGTGCAGCAGCTCTCAGGGAGTCGCCCTTCTGGGCTGAGGGTGGACAGAGGTAATAGGAATAGGAATAACCGGCCTAAGGGGCAAACTGCAATCCCTTCACCGTATAGCAGCAGTTGTTCTAATTACTTTGCACAAACCATTTGTTTTATTCAAAACAGACTGAAAATGAGGTAGGTTTTTTTGTGTTTTCTTTTTTTTTTCCCCCACACACCTCAGAAGAGGATGCTGAGACTTCCAGAGATCAAGTGACTTTCTCAAGCCTGCCCTTTGGAGCCCAGGCCTGCCAAGGATACACTTTCCCCTGGGCCACAACGCACCTTCGTTTATGCAGTAAACATATACAGAGTGTTGTAATGTTCACCAAATACAGCTTTTCTCCTTGTATGTGCCACCCTCCTCAGAGTTAGCTGCTGGTTAGGAGGCTGGTTGTGACCAGTGAAATGTGAGAGCAAGTTGCATGCGTCACATCCATATTGACATTATGAAAAAGTTATACATAAATCTTAAAAGTTTTATATTGATAAATAATAATTGAGTATAGTGATGGAGTATGTGATGTGTTGTTATATGTTTACAATGTGAGATGATTAAATCAAGCTAATTACCAAATCCATCACCTAATGCACTTAGCATTATTTTTGTAGTGAAAACCTTTAAAATCTACTCTTTTGGTATATTTGGAAGGCACAATGCGTTATTACTTATTAACCACCCTTCTGTGCAATGGATCATCAAAGCTTACGCCTCCCGTCTGACTGAGACTCTGTATCCTTTGATCAGCATCTTCCTCTCCCTTTCCACCTTCTTCCCCAGCATCTGGTAACCATCGCTCTATTCTCTACTTCTGAGTTTAACTTTTTTAGATTCTACGGGTAAGTAAAATTACACAGTATTTGTGTTTCTGTGCCTGGCTTATTTCACTTAGCACGACATCCTCCAGATTCACCCATGTTGTCATAAATGAAAAGATTCCCCACTTTTTTAAGGTTTCTATGCTGTAAATAATGGTATTCCCTTGTGCACCTGTATCTTTCCTTCATCCTTTCCTCAATAGATGGGCGCTCGGGCTGTCTCCGTGTCTCAGCTGAGGGGCTACTGTGAAAGGCGCTGTAACAAACCAGGTGCAGAGACCTTCCGACATACTGATTTGAACATCCTTGAGTGTATACCCAGTAGAGAAATTGCTGCAGCATATAGTAATCCCATTTTTAGTTTTCTGAATAACCTTTACACTGTTTTTCATGATACCGCTGTATTAATACACATGCCCACCGACAGTGGGGAAGGGTTCCCTTTACTCCGTGCCTTCTCAATGCTTATTACTGTCTGTCTTTTTGATAATAGCCATTCGAACAGGTGTGAAGACACATGCCACTGTGGTTTCATTTTGCATTTCCCTGATTAGTGATGCTGGATATTTTTTTTTCCATATATCTGTTGGCCATTTGCAAGTCTTCTTTTGAGTTGTGTCTATCCAGGTTCTTTGCTCGCTTTTTAAATGAGTTGTTTATTTTCTTGCTATTGTGCTGTTTGAGTTCTTGTTTTCTTTTTTGCATTTTTTTTTTTATTAAATCATAGCTGTGGGCTCAGTGCCTGTGGCTCAACGGGCTAAGGCGCCAGCCACGTACACCTGAGCTGGTGGGTTCGAATCCAGCCCTGGCCTGCCAAACAACAATGTCAGCTGCAACCAAAAAATGGCCGGGCGTTGTGGCAGGTGCCTGTAATCCCAGCTACTTGGGAGGCAGAGGCAGGAGACTCGCTTGAGCCCAGGAATTAGAGGTTGCTGTGAGCTGTGATGCCACCGCACTCTATCCAGGGTGACAGTTGAGGCTCTGTCTCAAAAAAAAAAAAAAACATAGCTGTGTACATGAATGCAATCATGGGGTGCAATGTGCTGGTTTTATATATAATTTGAAATATTTTCATCAAACTGGTTAACATAGTTTTCATGGCATTTTCTTAGTTATTGTGCTCAGACATTTATATTCTACATTTAGTAGTTTTCACTTGTACCCTTCTAAGATGCACCGTAAGTGTGATCCCACCAATTACTCTCCCTCCACTCATCCTCCCCCCTTCCCCTTCCCTCCCTTTCCCCTTTCCCCATATTCTTGTGCTATAATTGGGTTACAGCCTTCATAAGAAAGCTACAGATCAGCTTCATAGTAGGGCTGAGCACATTGGATACTTTTTCTTCCATTCTTGAGATACTTTGCCAAGAAGAATATTTTCCAGCTCTATCCATGTAAACATGAAAGAGGTAAAGTCTCCATCTTTCTTTAAGGCTGCATAATATTCCATGCTGTACATATATTTGAGTTCTTTATGTATTTTGGATATTAGCTTATCAGATGTACAATTTGAAAATATTTTCTCCTAAATGTGTGATGTCTCTGCACTCTATTAATTCTTCCCTTGGCTGTGTAGAAGCTTCTTAGTCTCACGCAATCCCATACGTTTATTTTTGCTTTTGTTGCCCATGCTTTGGAGATCATATTCTGGAAATCTTTGCCCAGACCAACATCATGCAGCATTTTTCTGGATTTTGGGCTTAGTTTGAGCTTCTTTTTTTACTTCCTTGAAGCATACCATTAAGTTATTCATCTGAGATGTTTTCTAATGTAGGCATTCAATAGGTATAAACTGTTTTGTGACACCTTATAAGTTTTGGTATGTGGTATCTCCATTTTCATTTGTCTCAAGGTACTTTTTAATTTCTTTTAATTTCTTCTTTGATGTATTGGTTGTTTAGCAACATATCATTTAATTTCCAAATATCTGTGCCTTTTCTCAGATTGTTCCTGTTATTGACTTCTAGTTTCATTCCATTATGATCAGAGAATATACATAATATGGTTTCAGTCTTCTTAAATTTGTTGAGACTTGTTCTGTGGCTGAACATGTTATCTATCCTGGAGAATGTTCCTGGTGTGCTTCAGAAGAATGTGCTTTCTGCTACCTCTGGATGGAACGTTCTATATTTGTTTGTTAGATCCACGTGGTATAAACTTGCAGGGGTGTCCAACCTGTGGCCTGCAGGTGGCATGGGTGACACGTAAGGACTTTTTGCTTATTTGTGCTGCCGGATATCATGAAAATTATTCACGGACCCTTTTTGTTCATCAGCTTTTGTTAGTGTTTGTGTACTTAAAGTGTGTCCTCAAACAATTCTTTTTTCCACTGTGGTGCAGAGAAGCCAAAGCTTAGACACCTTTGAAAGTTTATTCTTATAACACCATTTTCCTACTGATTTTCTGTCTGGATGATCTGTCTGTTGTTGAAAGTGCATTCTTGAGGTCCCTTGCTATTATTGTGTTACATTCTATCTCACCCTTCAGATATATAAACATTTAATTTATATGCTTAGATTCACTGATATAAATGTATCAGAAGATTCTATATCCACCTTATGAACTGAGCCCTTTATTATAATATGGTGATCTTTTTCTATTTTTTTAAATAAGTTTTTTACTTAATTTTTATTAAATCATAGCTGTATACATTTATGGGGTACAAAGTGATGATTTGATATCCAATGTGGAGTGCTTAAATCACACTGAATAATGTAACCATCGCCTCACTTACTTATTTTTTGTGGTAAGACATTTATAATATACTCTTAGTTTTTTTGAAATGTACCCTTGCATTGTGCACATTAGGCGAGATCCCACCAAATACCCTCCCTCCTCCTTCTTTCTGGACTATATTTGTGTTTTATCATTTGTATGAATGTGTAGGTGATTACATACTGGTTTCCTAACATTAATGAGTACATTGGATACTTTTTTTCCATTCTTGAGATACTTTACTAAGAAGAATATATTCCAGCTGCATCCAGGTAAACATAGAACTCAAGTCTTCATCTTTTCATGGCTGCATAGTATTCCATGGTATATATATACCACGGTTTGTTTATCCATTCATGAGTTGATGGGCATTGAGGCTGCTTCCAGGACTTGACCATTACAGATCGGGCTGCAACAAAAATTCTGGTGCAAATGTCTTTGTTATAAAATGAGTTTTGTTCATCTGGGTAGATACCTAGTAATGATATTGCAGGATCAAAACAGTAGGTCAACTTCTAGTTCCTTGAGAAGTCTCCATACTTCTTTCCAAAAAGTCTGTATTAGTTTGCAATCCCTCCAGCAGTATAGATGTGTTCCCTTCTCTCCATGTCCATGCCAACAGCTGCAGTTTGGGGATTTTGTGTTGTGGACTAATCTCACTGGAGTTAGGTGATATCTCAAAGTGGTTTTGATTTGCCTTCAAGTTTGTCTGATATAAGCATAGCTGACAACCCTCTTGGTTATTATTGGTGTAGAAAAATCTTTGTTTTAACACTTTATTCTTAGTCTATGTATGTCCTTAAGACAAAAGTGACTCCCTTCTAGGCACAGAGTTGGCTCTTACTGTTTGAGTTTAATTCCACTCTGAATTGGAGAACTTTTATGACACTTTCTGTGTCCTTTTGATTAGAGAACTTAATCCATTTAAATTTAAAGTAACTCCTGACAGATAGGAACATACTCCTGCGATTCTACGAGTCTCTCATTTACTGTTTCATAGTCCTTTGTTTCTCTTTTAATCTTTGATTTTCCCTGTGGTTCATTGTATTATTACATGGTGGTTGGCTCCTTTCTCTTTTATTTTTTGTGCCTACTAAAGTTTTTTTTTTCTTCTCATTACCATGAGGCTTACATACAACATTTTATAGTTATAATATTTATATTAAGCTAATAGTACTTTTTCTTATTAAGTCATATACACTTAGATCATGAATACATTTGTGCATATGTGGGGTACAATGTGTTGAATTTTTGTATACAATCTGACGTGCTTATGTCAAATCAATCAACATAGCTTTTGCCTCATTTACTTGTTTGTGTTAAGACATTTATGTTCTACACTTGACAGATTTGACTTGTACCCTTGCAATATGCTCCATAGGTGCAGTCCCACCTTTTACTTTAACTTCAATTACATACAAAGACTCTACACTTTTAATTACACCTGGCTCCCCATTATTTTTTACTATTGATGACATTCTTTATATTTATTTTTCCTTTTAACTTAATTGTTTACTGATAGTTTTTAATACATTTGTCTTTTAACTCCTATGCCACAGTTAAGAATGATTATATACCACCTTCACAATATTAGAATATTTGAAATTTAACTGTATATTCTCCTTTACCAATGAGTGCTATGCTTTTCTATGTTTTCATTTCATCTTTTTATTTCAACCCAAGGAGCTCTCCCTAGCCTTTCTTGTAAGGCTGGTCTTGCCGTGATAAACTCCTTTAGGTTTTGTTTGTCTTGGAACCCCTTTATCTCCCCTACAATTCTATAGGACAGATTTTTCTGGGCATAGCATTCTTGGTTGATACTTATTTCCTTTTAGCACTTTGAACATATATTTCCACTCATTTCTGTATTTCAAGATTTCTTTTAAAAGATTCATTGATAGTTTTGTGGAAGAACCTTTTTATGTGACCAGTATCTTCTCTGTAGCTGCTTTCCAGGTTATCTCTTTGACTTTTGACTATCTGTTTATAATGTATCTCAGAGTATGCTTTTCTGAATTTATATTCCTTGGGATCCTTCACATTTTCTGAATCTGTATATTTATATTTCTCCCAAATTTGGGATAATTTTCAGACAATATTTCTTTAAGGAATCTTTTTGTTCATTGGCTTTCTCTTCTCCTTTAGGAACTTTCATATGTTTGATGGTGTTCCTTCATGTTTTTTTCACTCTTTCTCAATTTTTTTTTCTTTTTCTTCCTCTAATTGGGTAATTTCAAATGGCATATCTTCAAGTTTGCTAATTTTTCTGCATGATTAAGTTTGCTATTGACACATCTGAATTTTGTGGTCTATCATTATGTTCTTCAGTTCCAAGATTTCTGTTTTGTTTTTTTGGGGGGGGGTGTAGTTTTTATTTATTAAACTTCTCATCTTGCTCATCCATTTTTCAGCTTAGTTGCTTATATTTTCTTCCATCTCATTTCTTTTCTCTAAGATGATTATTTTAAATACTCCTTTTTTAATAAAAATCAAAAAAGGCAAGAATTTTAAAAATGAAGAAACTAATGGTTCAGTGCCTGTGGCTCAAGCGGCTAAGGCACCAACCACATACACCTGAGCTGGCAGGTTCGAATCCAGCCCAGGCCCTCCAAAATAAATGACAGCTGCAACCAAAAAATAGCCGGGCATTGTGGTGGCAATCCCAGCTACTTGGAAGGCTTGAGGAGACTCACTTGAGCCCAGGAACTGGAGGTTGCTGTGAGCTGTGATGCCACAGCACTCTATCCAGGGTGACAGCTTGAGGCTCTGTCTCAAAAAAAAAAAAAATGAAGAAAGTAAGACATAGAGAGGTCAAGTGGCTCATCCAGGGCCACCCGGCCAGAGAACAGTGGAGAAGGTCTTGGGCCACGAGCTTCAGGCTGCATGCTCTTTTGAGAGCGCTGCTTCAAGTTTTCACTACACCCACCATCAACCAGGAGTAGGGATTCTGTTGTTGTTATCTCACTTTATAGATGTGCTAATGAGCTCATAGAGCAGTGTCTTTACCAGCATCCTACCCGGCTAGTTCTTGTCAGAGCACAGTTGCAAACCCCAACCTGCAGACTCCAGGGCCCAGGCCCTCATCATGGCCCAGTCAGTGAGTTTTTTGGCCTTGGGTTTTTTTTTTTTAATTAAGTGACACGACCTCAGCTCAGCACCTGTAGCTCAGTGAGTAAGGGCACTGGTCACATACACTGAGGATGGCGGGTTTGAGCCCAGCCTGCTCCTGCTAAACAATGACAACTGCAACCAAAAATAACCAGACATTGTGATGGGCACCTGTAGTCCTAGCTACTTGGGAGGCTGAGGCAAGAGAATCCCTTAAGCCCAAGAGTTTGAGGTTGCTGTGAGCTGTGATGCCCCAGCACTCTACCGAGGGGAACGTAGTGAGACTCTGTCTCAAAAAAACATAAAAATAAGTGACACAACCTCCTAGGGAAACTAAATCTACTTCTAAAAATCTTTACTTACTGAGGTGAGAGCTTTAGTTTATACAAATCCAGGAATCAACAAATGCCCACTAAGCACCTGCTATGCGTGAAGCATAAGGGTGATGTCATCAGATGGGTAAAGGATTGTCCCTAACTCAAGGATCTGTACCCAGCTGGAAGCAAGTCACACAGTGGAACAAACCCAGTAATCTACAGTAAAGAACTGTGGGAACTTCAGGGAGGGCTCCAGGAGGAAAACAAAGTGAATGCATGCGGTCACATTCAGTGGGAGGATTTTAGGAGAAGAGAAGAAACCACAGCACTGGCTCGGCGCCTGTGGCTCAACGGGCTAAGGCGCCAGCCACGTACACCTGAGCTGGCGGGTTCGATTCCAGCCCTCGGGCCCGCCAAACAACAATGACGGCTACAACCAAAAAAATGGCTGGGCATTGTGGTGGGCACCTGTAGTCCCAGCTACTTGGGAGGCGGAGGCAAGAGACTCGCTTGAGCCCAGGAATTGGAGGTTGCTGTGAGCTGTGATGCCACGGCACTCTACCCAGGGCGACAGCTTGAGGCTCTGTCTCAAAAAAAAAAAAATTATAATATATCTGGGTTGCACCTGTGGCTCAAAGGAGTAGGGCGCTGGCCCCATATGCCGGAAGTGGCGGGTTCAAACCCAGCCCTGGCCAAAACTGCAAAAAAAATAAATTAAATAAATACATAAATAAATAAAATTGTAATATATCTATACAATGGAATTTTATTTGTCCATAAAAAAGAATGAAGAGCTCGGCGCCTGTGGCTCAACTGGCTAAGGCACCAGCCACATACACCTGAGCTAGCAGGTTTGAATCCAGCCCGGCTCGCCAAACAACAATAATGGCTGCAACCAAAAAATAGCCAGACATTGTGGTGGGCACCTGTAGTCCCAGCTACTTGGGAGGCAAAGGCAGGAGACTCTCTCGAGCCCAGGAGTTGGAGGTTGCTGTGAGCTGTGATGCCACAGCACTCTACCCAGGATGACAGCTTGAGGCTCTGTCTCAAAAAAAAAAAAAAAGTTGAATATGCATCTAAGCATCCAATCTTGCACTCTTTCAGCTGGCACTAAGTGTTTGCTAAACTGGCAAAATCTGTCCATTGTCCAAGTAGCTGGTGTTGAGTGTCTCCTGCCTTTCTGGTAGATTTGCCTGGTATCTGTACATACCCTAGAGTGACCTGGGCCTGAAATAGCATCACATTTTCTTTTTCCTTTTTTTCTTTTTTGAGCTGGAGTCTCACTCTGTTGCCCCAGCCTAGAATGCCATGAATCACCATAGCTCACAGCAACCTCAAACTCTTGGGTTCAAGTTATCCTCTTGCCTCAGTTTCCTAAATAGCTCACAGGTACCTGCCACAATGCCCAATTAATTTTTCTGTTTTTAGTAGATATGAGGTCTCACTCTTGCTCAGGCTGGTCTCCAACTTCTGAGCTCAAGCAATCTATCTGCCTCACCTTCCCAGAGTACTAAGATTATACGCATGAGCTACCGTCCCCAACCAGCACCATAATTTTCCAGCTTTAACCACAATCATTGCTCTATTCCTCCTGTTTACACATACATATTAGTTCTTCCCCAGAGATTGTTTGTTCACAGGGATGTTCTGGCCCTCCGTAGCATTTGTGGTGTTGGAGGAGTGGCAGAACATGAAGAATGTTGAATATAGAGGCTCAGTGCCCGTAGCACAGTGGTTACAGCACTAGCCACATACACAAAGGGTGGTGAGTTCGAACCTGACCCTGGCCAGCTAAACAACAATGACAACTGCAACAAAAAATAGCTGGGCATTGTGGCCAGCACCTGTAGTCCCAGCTACTTGGGAGGCTGAGTCAAGAGAATCATTTAAGCCCAAGAGTTTGAAGTTGCTATGAGCTGTGATGCCACAGCACTCTACCAAAGGGTGACATAGTGAGACTTTGTTTCCAAAAAAAAAAAAAGAATGTTGAATATAGAAGTATAGAAGTTGCAGGCAGAAAAGGGGAAGAGAATGTCAGATGTAGTTGTCAAGGAAAACTTCCTACAGGATATCTCCTTCACTGTTCACCTTGCAATCCTGTCTCTCCTTCACACTCCCCATTACAGCAACATCACTTTTCCAAGACATATTAGCTTTTCTTTTAAACCTCTTAACCATGTCCCTCCTTTGATGCAAAGAAATATTTATTTATTTATTTTTGAGACAGAGTCTCAAGCTGTCGCCCTGGGTAGAGTGCTGTGACATCACAGCTCACAGCAACCTCCAGCTCCTGGGCTTAAGCCACTCTCTACTTGGCTTCCCAAGTAGCTGGGACTACAGGCGCTTGCCACAACACCTGGCTATTTTTTAGTTGTAGTTGTCATTGTTGTTTGGCAGGCCCAGGCTGGATTTGAACAGCCAGCTGTGGTGTATGTGGCTGGCGCCTTAGCCACTCGAGCTACAGGCACCTAGTCTCTAGGAAATCATTTAGCAACTCCCCACAGCTTTTAGGATCGAGAGCAAATTCCTTAGTGTTATATTCTTTTTCTTTCTTTCTTTTTGTAGAGACAGAGTCTCACTTTATCGCCCTTGGTAGAATGCCATGGCGTCACACAGCTCACAGCAACCTCCAGCTCCTGGGCTTAGGCCATTCTGTTGCCTCAGCCTCCCGAGTAGCTGAGACTACAGGCGCCCGCCACAACGTCCGGCTATTTTTCTGTTTTGCAGGTCGGGCCAAGGCCAGGTTTGAACCCGCCATTTTTGGTATATGGGATCGGCGCCCTACTCGATGAGCCACAGGTGCCACCCCAGTTCCAAATATTTCTATCACTGCAAACTGAAACCCCTTATCAACTAAGCAATATTTCCCTCTTCCCCTTTTTCTCTAGCCACTGGTAACCACCAATCTGCACTTAATCTCAATGGATTCATTTACTCTTACAGTTGTTATAAAAGGAATCATACAGTATGCTGTCTTTTGTGTTTTGCTTCTTTCACTTAGCATGTTTTCAGAGTTTATGGGTTATAACACATATCAGTACTTCATTCCTTTTTTTTTTTTGAGACAGAGCCTCAAGCTCACTTAAGCCCAAAAGTTTGATGTTGCTGTGAGCTGTGATGCTACGGCACTCTACCAAGGACAATGTAGTGAGACTCTGTCTCCAAAAAAAAAAAAAAAAAGATTTAGGGCTAGAGGTAGTAGTTATATCACATTGTGAATGTAGTAAATGCTATTGCATTGTTCATTTTTAAAAGTGTAAATTTACATTATGCAGAATTCACCTCAATTATTCTTTAAAAGTTAAATTAAAAAAACTAACACACTAAATCAGAAATAAACCATTTGACAGGTAGAAAAAAAAAAAGGTTGAGCTGCGCCTGTGGCTCAAAGGAGTAGCACACCGGCCCCATATGTCAGAGGTGGCAGGTTCAAACCCAGCCCTAGCCAAAAACTGCAAAAACAAAAAAGGGCAGTGCCTGTGCCTCAGTGAATAGGGCGCTAGCCCCATATCCCAAGGGTGGCAGGTTCAAACCTGGCCCTGACCAAACTGCAACAAAAAATAGCTAGGCATTGTGGTGGGCACCTGTGGTCCCAGCTACTCAGGAGGCTGAGGCAGGAGAGTCTCTTAAGCCCAGGAGTTGGAGGTTGCTGTGAGCTGTGATGCCACAGCGCTCTACCCAGGGTGACAGCTTGAGACTCGGTCTCAAAAAAAAAAAAAAAAAGCTTAAGTGCTGGGCAAGGTAGCTCATGCCTGTAATCCTAGTACTCTGGCAGGCTGAGGGGGCTGGATTGCTGTGAGCTCACAGGTTCAAGACCAGCCTGAGCAAGAACGAGACCCCATCTGTAAAATAGCCAGGTGTTGTGGCGGGCACCGGTAGCTCCAGATACTTGGGAGGCTGAGGCATTAGGATCCCTGGAGCCCAAGAGTTTGAAGTGGCTGAGAGCTGTGACACTACAGCACTCCACCAAGGGTAACAAAGGGAGACTCTTATCTCAAAAAAATAAAAACAAAAAACAAGGCTCAGTGCCTGTAACTCAGCAGCTAGGGTGCTAGTCTAGCCACGTACACTGGAGCTGGTGTGTTCGAACCCAGCCTGGGCCTGCCAAACAACAATTACAATTACAACAAAAAAATAGTCGGGCATTGTGTTGGTGCCTGTAGTCCCAGCTACTTGGGTGGCAAGAGACTCACTTAAGCCCAAGAGTTTGAGGTTACTGTGAGCTGTGACATCATCACACTCTACTGAGGGTGACATAGTGAGACTGTCTCAAAAAAATAAACAAATAAAAAATAAATAAAAACTTAAAAATACAGACTTA
>CAUYON010143605.1:0-34111 GCA_963573935.1 Arctocebus calabarensis | reverse complement strand
GTCATTAGGCTGGAATTATGGCTTGAGTTACAGTCTATTGTAAGTGTTTCTTTTGCTTAGATATGTTCATCTATGTGTATTTTACATAATAATTATGTTGTGTGAAGGGAGACATGAGGGACAGTAGCTTTGCCCCAGGTGTAGATCTTGTACCTATAATTATTAAGGGAATGCAAGAAACAGACTACACACTCTCAAGGTGGTGTGTAGCAAATTAACTTTATTTCTGACTACCTTATATACTTTTGCAATCATGTGCACACTTAATCTATGATTTACAATATTCATTATTTAACTTTAAACTTAAGTGGCAGATATCCTGTCCCAGAAAACAGCACAATACTCTTTTACTTGTAAGTCTTAAAAAATCTACATAAAAATAAGAGAGACAGAGCTATAGGGGAACTACTTCCTCATGTACTCAACAAGTTAACCTTAAATGGATCTATGACTTTGTTTCTCCACAGTGCTAAGATCTGTAGGCATTTGATAAAATGCCTAAAAACCTCTGGACCATGCCTCCAGGCAAGAACCTTGGAGACAATGGCTGCAAAAGCTTCAAAGTATCTGTTCCCGGATGACCAGAAAACAGTCTTTGTGTTTGCCTCAGGGCTGCCCAAATCTATTGCTTTTTCGGTGAAGGTAAAAGCCAATTTAACCCATTAGTGGCTTACTCAAATGAGACGTACATGAGACATACATGTGGGGATTTCTAAGCCCACATAATTGCTTCTACCTTCTGTTATAATGAAAACGATCCTGGAGCACAAATCTGTATTTCTCCCCTTTATTTCTAATTCTCCACAGTTCCCAACTAGATCATTTGCATCCAATAAAGCGCTTAGCACATGATCCTGACTTACTAACCAGCTTTATAATCCAGTCTTCTGTTTTAAACTCCATCCAGAACTCGTCTCATAATTTCCCTATAGTTCCCACAGGTTGCAAAGACCATTTTCCTTTCTACCTTTAACAGTTTGAGTAGAATTACTCATCACCAGAACCCAGACTTCACCCTAAAGATAAGAACGTTTACACACTCGAAGTAATTAATCCTGAGGTAATATTCTGAATTGTGTCCTAATTTTAAAAGAAACTCCATTTAATTCATAAAATTGGAAAGTAAAATGTAGAAAAATGTTATTCTAGGTAATAAAATCTTTTCCCAACCTTTCATAATCAGTTCCAACCCAGATGACAAGCTTATTAGCAGAAATAATGGAGGGAGAAAGGGAAATTAAAACCTTCATAATTAAAAATAATAGCATTCTTCTATTAAGTTACCTGTTTAATAACCTTAGTTGTTTTTGGAACAGTTTTATTTATTTATTTATTTGTGTGTGTGTGTGTGTGTGTGTGTGAGAGAGAGAGAGAGAGAGAGAGAGAGAGAGAGAAAGAGATACCCATTTTGCCCTCAAACATAGGTTTTAAAAATATTTTTAAAAAAACCCTCAAACCTATGTTTGAGGGCAAAATGTTAACATCTTGGAATAATCACCCCCTGCTAGTTTTTTTTAATCTTTTAGTCATTCACTTACTTTGACATTTCCATTTCCAGTTGTGACAGATGTTCCAGAGCCACCTGCATGTGGTTCTTGAAAGCAAGGCCATGTACCTGCCTACTCCCCGTGTCGGCCCATGAGATAACGCATATGAAAGTCTTTTATCCATCTTCAGGTGTCAGGCAAGAGCCGGGATCCCACCCTCAGGAGCTCTGGCTTCCAGAAGCAGCATCCATGAAGGGGCCGTGGGGAGAACCCTGGACTTGCTTTGAATTCTGTGTCCACCACTTAGCAGCTCTATAATCTTGAGCATTTGTTACTTGAACTCTGAGAGTCTCCTCTTCCTCACATGTAAAGTGAGGATAATAGAAAAGTAGAGAGGATTAAAGGAGATAATGCTACCTAAAGCTGCCTCTGTATACAAAATAAACTTAGTCTTCTTGCCTCCACTCTCAGTGCTATCATAAAATCAGTAAGTCAGGAGAGTCAAGACTCTGCAGGCTCCATTCCCCACCAGAGAGGTGTAGGGAACAGAAAAAGACCCACAGTGTCCTCCTAGCTCAGCCCTGGACATGTTACCTGGGCAGGTCTCTGTACCTCACCTCATTTTCATCATCCATACAGTGGCACTAATACTATATCCCCTCATTATGACCATGGGGATTAAGAAGTGAGTATGTGTCAAAGTGCCAACATCTCATCAGGACAATGGAGGAGGTTCCTTGGGTAACCATTTCCCTCCAGTTTGGGTTCTGCAACTGGGATCCTTCCTACAGGTCTCCATTTGAACCACACTCTAGACCGGACTTGAACATGAACAGAGGCACACTTGAGACACACTTTTCAACCCTGAACAGCTCTGATTGTTCAAAAGTCATTTTATATTTAACCAAAATCTGCCTCTTGGAACTCCCTGGAACTCCCCACAGGTAATACATAAAATGTGGCAAATGCCCCAAGCCTTTCTCCAATTAACATGTGGTTTTATTTTTTTATTATCCCAGTTGAATCTGGTTCTCTTAAGTATCAAAATCAAACTTTTTTGGAAAAATAGGTCAAAATTTCAGCCAGAGTGATCTTTGCCGAAGGGCCATCCTTGCCCTTGCCCTTGGCCCTGGTGGTGAAGGTTTTGTGATGAACAGGTAAACTGCATGTGCCTATGAGCCTCCCATATTGTGAGACTACTTGGGGGACCTTCTCTGTTGGTGTTACTAGGTCCTTATTTGGGGTCCTTAGCAAAAGTTCAGAATCCTTACTAAGAAGCTGGGGTTCCTGAGGCATGGAGACACAGTCCAGTTTCCCTACCTCCTGTGATGGTGTTAGAGTTCGTATTTCTAGACATTCACAAAGTTGCTTAGCAGGGTGAGAGGCAAGGGTCAGAACACAGGCCTGACTGGGGAATGAGGCCCTGAGTGCCACCATCAGCCAGCCTCACGGAAAATTGATGCTCCCAAGGTAAACAGAGTAATGGTCTCACATTTTTTCTTTGATGTCCATGACCTATTCCCAGGAATCTGTGAGCATTTCAGGTTATGTGACAAAGGGGAATTGGTGTTGCAGATGAAGACCTTATGATGGAAAGATTATCCTGGATTCTCTAGGTGTGTCAAATGCAATCAAAGGTGGAAGTAGAAGTGGCAGGCAAAAGAGTTAGGTCAGAAAGAGGTTTGAAGATGCTATACTGCTGCTTAGGATATGGAGAAATGAGGCCCGAGGACAGCAACTCTGGAAGCAAGGAAAAGGCATGGAAACGGACTTCCCCTAGAGCCTCCAAAAGGAGCAGTCCAGTGAAACCCACTTTAGCTTCTGTCCTCCAGAACCTCAGGATAATACATTTCTGTTGCTTTAAAACATTAATAGTAATTTGTTACAGCAGAAATAGTAAAAATAACACACTTGGCCTGCCTTCATTATCAAGTCATCCCACTCCCCCAGGTGGGACCTGCACCTGGCTGCAGACCCCAGGCCTGCTGAGGTGTTAGCCGCTATAAAGGGGCAGCTAGTCTGGACAGGAAGGACCCCAGACTGGATGTGGGCAGAGCTGACGGAGCACAGGAGCCATCACGTCCTGGCTGTGCAGCCTTGCTCACATTGCTTCATCTCTCTGGTTTTTGTGACCCCCGTCTATACCACAGGAACCATGAATGGATTAACCCACTTCATGCACTCCTGGTAGAATACCTGGCATGCAGTCAACATTCATCACGAGGCATCTTTTCCTAATGATGAGTTGAGACGTGCCTCTTCTCCTCCCGTCCCCTGGGGAGAGTTTTTCTTTCCTTAGGGTGTGAGAGATGGACATTCTTTCCCTTGCCTCGCACCGGACAGCCGGGCTCTGGATACTTCTAGTGACACCGTTGCTGGAAGGCTCAGCTGGACTTTTGGTAAGCTGGACACAGTGAACGCTAGCAAAGCGCACCCACAGGGGAGTCAGAAAGAAACGAGGATCAGTATTCCTAAAGATCAAGCCGTCCAGGTGAAAGTAACCAAACACAGCAGTGTGGTTGGGCTGGAATGTTTAACCTCTCCAGAAGGGGTAACAAAATTCTGGCTGGGACGTTCACCAAGAGTAACAAGTACTCGGCATGGGTGTGTTCTCTATCCAAGTGACCAGAGCCACCATTGGGCCAGTTCCCCATATAATTAGTTTAAGAGTAACTAAATACCAGGACATTAATGTATACAAATGAGTGTTCCAGAATATCCAGGCAGACTGATAAAGGAGACATGGGCATATGTGCACATGTAAGTGAACATGAGACTAATTTCTATATTTCCATTACTCTGAACTGAATTGCTGCTGTGGGTTTCAAGAATTATAGAGATTATGAGGTCATCTTGCTGGAATTATGCTTCCTGGCCATCCTTCAACATGCTAAAAGTCTTTTTTCCCCTTTTATGCTGCTGGATGCCAAAGTGATTTAGCTAGAGTAGAAGCTGTATTTTATGGCAGGACATATATTCTTCCACTGTAAAGATTTTTTTCATCCACTAAGTTGTCAGATTTAGCTCTGCAGAATGCAGGGAGCTACCAGGGACCTGGAGGTCAGGAGCCAGCCGTAATGAACTCGGCTCAGCCTCCAGAGCCAAACTCTGCAGCTGGTCGACCCTCCGTCTCCTCCTCTGTGCTTGGACATGGACTAGGAGATCTCTGAGTTTGAGGTTAGCTCTGATCTTGCAGGACACATTCACAGAAGTGGCAAGAGAAAGTGGGAGGCAGGGAGTGACCCCAAAGTCCTGCAGATGAGGTTTGCTGGCTCTTTTCCTGGCAATAAGAAACTCATCTGCACATCTTGTTCTCAAATTCCAGTGAAGACGATTTGGGAAATGCTGACCTAAATGATATTTCACATTTAAAACTACCTTTTTAAATTAAAGAAGGGGGAAGAGGACTCAGTAAATTCCCACCTATCAGGTACAATGTACGGGTGTATGGCACATCTCCCTGGGCAAGGATTCAACTACAGCTCAGACTTCACCTTACAAAGCAAACAATGTAACCTAATCATATGTACTTTCATATTAACCCCCCGCCAAAAGAAGTAAATCAGAAGTGAATTTAGAAGTAAATTAAGATCAATGGTAAATTACATTTTAGAATTTTAATAAAGTTAAATTTAATATAATTACATATTTAAAAACTACCTTTTAAAAGTAAACTCTCAAGTAGTTTAATAAACTATTTACAGGTCACCATCCTAGAATTATAATCCCATAAAACTTCCAATTGGGCAAAGAGTGATCATTTGAGGAAGAGCAGTTTCCTAAATAAATACTGATAATGAATTCAAAATTGCTTTTGAAGAGGAACAGAAATGTCTCACATTTCTTGCTGTGGTTCTGGATGTCTAGTAGTAATTTTATTTGAAGACTGAATCAACCCTGATGTTAGCTCACTATTAGTTTCAGGATGTGGGAAGGGTGGAAGGAAACCCAGCCTATGGGAGAGAAAAGTCAGGAAAACCCTGCAATGGCTAGACATTTCTTATTGCTACCAAAGGATGTGGAAGGCCAGAAAAAATCCCTTAGCACGAAGCCTTCCTGGGGTGGTCTGTACATGCCTTCCGTGGGGCAGGAGAGCAAGGTGGTCCAAGTCTCATATCTGTCTCCTTAGATCCACTAGCCACCACGATTCTGAATTGGAAGAGAAAGTAACAAAGTCAACCTCAAGGTGGGTCTCAAAGTAGAGATGAGGGGAAAGTCTCCTTGCAGAGAAGGTTGACCCTTTGGGGCAAACCATATTTGAAATGCGTGCAGATTCTTTATTTGGAAAAGCCATCAAGAGATTTGAATGGATTTCCATTTACATTCTCATGTGACTTTATCCTTCACATAATTCCACAATCATTTCATCTACTCCTGAGTGTTCAGACTTCTCTTTTGGTTATTTTCTTTATAAGCTATATACTAAAATATAGATTTGGACCTGGTTAGCTTTTCATCCATTGCCTCCAATTGTACTATCTCCAAGGACTCCTAATAAAGGCCTGGCATCTTTGAAGCCTAACTTAGGGTCATCATATTTTCTTTTAACATGGTTTAAGCTTTTCAAGAATTAAACATTTTTTCTTCAATATGTTCAGCATGTTGCCTAGCAATTTAATTTTGTATTTCTCTGTACAGTAGAATCAAAAATTTTTTGAAATAATTGTGTATTCAAATACACTTGTAAGAAATAATATAAGTATTATTTCCATTTTTAACTGAGTGATAACATCTGCTCCCAAACAAAAAAACCATTAAGACAAAAAGAAAAATCTAATGATTGCTGCCCATAATATTGTGTCCCAAGTAAAAGTACAGATATTGGGAATGGAACCTAAATTTTCAGGACTTGCTGCCATAAATATGTGTAACTTTGTCAGAAGAAGCCAGCAGAACAACTCTAAGGTGTCCATAGCTGCTTCATACCACTGAAGGCAGCCACACTAGACCACACGGGACCACAGCAAACCACAAAAACATGCCACCTCATCTGCCTGGAGTCAGCGTACAGCCAGCACCCAGGACAGCCCTGAGCACAGAAGGCCAAGTCAGGTAGAGAGGAACATTAAAGAATTAGCATGAGCAGGTAGCTGCCTGGGCTCCCTCTTCTCTTGAATTCATATCCCATTCTGTCTCCTCATAGCCCCCTTTCCCAAAAATCCCACAGAACAAATATATAGTTACACAAGCTAAATGAAGGGAAAGAACTAGAATTCATCCAGTCCCCAGAAGGCCCTCCAGGGGCCCTATTCCAATATCCATTGATTTTATGGAAATCACTGCCTTGCATTTCTTTATAATTTTATTACCTAAGTATACATCCTCAGACCTTACAGTTTAGCCATGCCCATTTTTAATTAGGTCTTTTAAACCCTATTAATCTGCAAGTTTTCTCTTCGTTTTTGTTTTCCATGTAATTTATCTGTTGGAGGGAGGACCCAGGGTATTTGATTGTAACATTCCCCATAGTGGTGAGTTTCGCTGATTTCATAGTCATGGTGCAATTCACTTTGTTCCTCTGTCTCTGTTGTTATTTTTGGGAACTTGACAGCTGAACCAGGGGCTTGATCGGAGACAGGTTTGGTCTCTTGGGTAAGACACCTGTCCCAACAGTGCTCTCTCTCTAGTTTATCAAGCTTGGTAAAGAGATTGACAGACTCTAGCTTCTCCCCCTCAGAGAGCCCTTTCAATCATCCTTCCTGCATCTGATGCCCACCCATGCTATTCCAGAAGGGGCCACCTGCATGTGTAATATCCTTGCCACAAAAGAAAGGAGACCCTTAGCTCTGAGAGGCAGGGGACCTTCTGCCCTAACAGTCTAAAAGGGGCAAGAGGGACTCCAGACTGGCCTGCCACTGCCATCCCTATTTATATCCTGGGCCCCTGGAGAGACAGAGGATGGTGGCCTGAGTCCCATCCAACCCAGAGAGGCACAGCCCCCACGTCTAAGAATAGCTTCAGCACCACACACACTCATGAGCCAGGATAGATGTTACTTCCTTCTTCCTTCACAAGGATGAAAAAAGCCTGTGGAACCAGGTTCAAATCTTGACCCCTCCCCATCGGTAGCTCTGTGACCTTAGGCAGGTTACTCATCCTATCTGAGCCTCTATGTCCTCATCTATACAATGGAACCAATGATGCCTACCTAGAGATCTAGTGAGGATGATACATGATACTCTGCACATGTTGAGCAAGTTACTTTACTTATCCATAAAATGTAAATAATAGAGGGAAAATGGTTGCCATAATCAAATGAGTTAATATACCCCTGGCATGTCCTAATGATGCCAGGGGTATTAAAAACTCCTCAGTAAATGTTACCTAGTTTCACTAGTATTATGTAAATTATTTGGTTCATTTTTAAATTTCTTTTTTTTTATTTTTACATATGCATGTGTTTATGAGGTTTCTACTTTTTACCTTCACAAAATTAAAAAGGCTTAAAATTTAACAACAATAACAATCTTTAAGAGAACTAGAAACAAAAGCCTCACAAAGAACGAACGAAGATGAATACATTCAGAAAAGAAATTAGACAATTGCTGCAATGAAGTATTAAGCAATAATAATAATAGTAATGCAAAGAAAGTAACATTCACATTGTCAAATAAGAGTATGTCTATTATTAATGCTTTGACTCTAAAAATCAGTATGGAGTCATCAATTAACTTGTGTATTTTTTTTTCAAAGTCTCAAAAAATAGATAACTAATATTTGTAAATAAAAATAAAAGATAATTCCAAAAAACAGATCATGCCAAATCTTATAGACAATAGAAAAAGAGGAAATACTTCAAAATCATTCTATGTAATCTGGATACACCTGATATTAAAATTGGAAAAAATATATTATTATAAAGGGGAAATTACAAACATAATTCACTTACAAATGAGGATGCAGTATCCTGTAGCCTAAACAACATATTAACAACTTGAAGTAAAAATTAATGTTTAAGTATAGTCAAAATCAAATCCAATTTATGTGAGAATTAGTCACTATTTTTTTTCTTTTCCTTACCCTCACCCCCTCCCTCCTTCTCTGTCTGCTCTTCCCTTCCCCCATGCCCCACCATGTCATTAATTATCATTAATTGTCCTCATATCAAAGTTGAATACATAAGATTCATACTTCTCCATTCCTGTGACGCTTTACTAAGGATAATGTGTTCCACCTCCATCCAAGTTAATACAAATGCTGCAAAATCTCCATTTTTTTAATAGCTGAATAATATTCCATGGTATACATATACTACAGCTTGCCAATCCATTCTTGGGTTGAAGGGCATTTAGGCTGTTTCCACATTTTAGCGATTGTAAATTGGGCTACAATAAACAGCCTAGTACAAGTATCTTTATAGTAAAGGGTTTTTTTTCCTTCTGGATAGATGCCCAGTAACGGGATTGCAGGATCAAATGAGAGGTTAAGGTTGAGTTCTTTGAGGTTTCTCCATACTTCCTTCCAAAAAGGTTGTATAAGTTTGCAGTCCCACCAGCAGTGTAAAAGTGTTCCTTTCTCTCCACATCCGTGCCAGCATCTGCAGTTTTGACATTTTGTGATATAGGCCATTCTTGCTGGGGTTAGATGATATCTCAGGGTGGTTTTAATTTGCATTTCTCTAATAACTAGGGATGATGAGCATTTTCTCATGTGTATGCTACCCATTTATATGTCTTCTTAAGAGAAGGTTCTGTTCATCTGTCTTCCCCATATAGGATTGTTGGGTTATATAGGATTGTTGGGTTTTTTCCTTGAGGATTAATTGAAGTTCTGCATAGATCCTAGTTATTAAGCTTTTGTTGGATTCAAGAAATGCAAATATCCTTTTTCATTGCATAGGTTGTCTATTTGCTTTGGTTGTTGTCTCCTTGGCTATACAGAAGCTTTTCAATTCAATTAAATCCCATTTGTTTATTGTTGCTGTTGTTGCTATTGCCACAGCAGTCTTCTTCATAAAGTATTTCCCCAGGCTGATATCTTCAGTGTTTTTCCTATTCTTTCTTTGAGGATTTTTATCATTACATGTCTTAAATTTAAGTCCTTTAACCATCTTGAATCAATTTTTGTGAGTGGAGAAAGGTGTGGGTCCAGTTTCAGTCTTTTACATGTGGATATCCAATTCTCCCAGCACCATTTATTGAATAGGGAATCTTTCCCCCAGTGGATGTTCTAGTTAGTTTGATCGAAGATTAGGTGGCTGTAAGTTGCTGGTTTCATTTCCTGGTTTTCTGTTCAATTCAAATGTCTATGTCTCTATTTTTGTGCCAGTACCATGCTGTCTTGACCACTATGGCCTTGTAGTACAGCCTAAAATCTGGCAAGGTGATACCCCTGGCTTTGTTTTTATTACTAAGAACTGCCTTAGCTATACAGGGTTTTTTCTGGTTTCATACAAAACGCAGAATCATTTTTTCCAAGTCTTGAAAATAGGATGTTGATATTTTAATAGGGATAGTATTGAATCTGTAAATTGCTCTGGGAATTATAGACATTTTAACAATTTTGATTCTTCCCAGCCATGAGCATGGTATGTTCTCCCATTTGTTAAAGTCCTCTGCTATTTCCTTTCTTAAGGTTTCATAATTTTCTTTATAGGGGTCCTTCACCTCTTTTGTTAGGTATATTCCTAAGTATTTCATTTTCTCTGTGGCTATGGTGAAGGGAATTGTGTCTTTAATTAACCTCTCATCTTGGCTATTGTTGGCATATAGAAAAGCAACTGACTTGTGGACATTGATTTTTATATCCTGAAACATTACTATATTTTTTAATGACTTCCAAGAGTCTTGTGGTTGAGTCTGTAGGGTTCTCTAAGTATAAGATCATATCATCAGCAAAGGGGAAGAGTTTGACCTCCTCTGCTCCAATTTGGATGCCCTTTATTTTCTTGTCTTGTCTAATTGTATTGTCTAGAACTTCCAGCAGTATGTTGAATAGTAATGGTGACAGAGGACAACCTTGTCTGTTTCCAGTTCTAAGAGGAAAAGCTTTTGGTTTTACTCCATTCAGTAAAATATTAGCTGTGGGTTCATAGCTGTCATAGATAGCTTCAATCAGTTTAAGAAATGTGCCACCTACACCTATACTCCTCAGTGTTCTAATTAGAAAAGGATGCTGGATTTTATCAAATGCTTTTCCTGCATCTATTGGAGGATCACGTGGAGGATCACGTGGTCTTTGGTTTTGCTCCTGTTGATACAGTGAATAACGTTTATAGACTTACATATATTAAACCAGTCTTGTATCCCTGGGATGAAACCTACTTGATCATGATGTATAACTTTTTTGATGATAAGCTGTAATCTGTTGGCTAAGATTTTGTTGAGAATTTTTGCATCTATATTCATTAGAGAAATTGGTTTGAAATTCTCCTTTGTAGTTGGGTCATTTCCTGGTTTTGGTATCAGGGTGATGTTTGCTTCTTAGAATGTGTTGGGGAAGATTCCTTCCTCCTCAAATTTTTTGGAATAATTTTGCAGTATAGGAATAAGCTCTTCTTTGAAGGTTTGATAGAATTATGGTGTAAAGCCATCCAGACCAGGGCATTTTTTGGTTGGGAGATTTTTTATTATTTCTTTGATCTCAGTGCTTGAAATTGGTCTGTTCAGAAGATTTATTTCCTCTGGGCTAAGTCTAGGGGAGAGGGTGTGATTCCAAATACTGATCCATTTCCTTTACATTGTCAAATTTCTGGGCATAAAGTTTCTGTTAGTATTCAGAGGTAATCTCATATCTCTGTGGTATCCGTTGTTATTGCCCCTTTATCATTTCTTATTGAGGTTATTAGAGATTTTACTTTTGTATTTCTAGTTAGTCTGGCCAAAAGTTTATCTATTTTATTTATTTTTAAAAAAAACTTCTTGTTTTATTAATTTTCTGAATGATGCTTTTGTTTTCAATATCATTAATCTCTGATTTAATTTTGGGTATTTCTTTTCTTCTGCTGGGTTTAGGCTTAGATTATTCTTCTTTTTCCAGTTCCATCAGATGGCTTGTGAGCTTGTTGATACATTCTCTTTCTTTTTTTCAAATGTAGGCTTCTAAAGTGATAAGTTTTCTTCTCAGGACTGCTTTTGCTGTATCCTATAGGTTTTGGTAGCTTGTGTCTTCATTGTTGTTATGGTTAAGAAAATTAATGATTTCCTTTTTTATTTCTTCCTTCATCCAACTATCATTCAGCATAAGGTTGTTTAATTTCCATGCCTTTGTGTGAGGTTGAATGTTTTTGTTGGAGTTGAGTTCCACCTTTAGTGCCTTGTGATCTGAAAAGATGCAAGGTAGAATTTCAATTCTTTTGATTCTGTTAAGTTTTTTTTCGTGTCCTAGGATATGATCAATTTTGGAGAATGTTCCATGGGACAATGAGAAGAATGTATCTTCTTTATCTTTGGGATGGAGTGTTCTAATATATAGAAGCACAGTCTATCAAGCACAGTTATACTAGGGTCTCATTTAAATCTCTAATATCTTTGTTTAATTTCTGTTTAGAGGATCTGTCCAGCTCTGAGAGAGGGGTGTCAAAGTCCCTGTTATTATGGTGTTATAGCATATCATATTATTCAGACTAAGCAAGATCTGTTTCAAGAATCTAGGAGCATTTAAATTGGGTGCATAAATATTTAAAATTGAAATGTCTTCTTGGTGTAATTTTTCCTTGACCAATATAAAGTGACCATCGTTGTCTTTTTTGACTTTGGTTGCTTTAAATTCACATGTATCTGAAAATAAGATTGCAACCTCTCTTTTCTTCTGAATTCCTTTTGCCTGAAAAATTGACTGCCAACCCTTAACTCTGAGTTTTAATTTGTCTTTTGATGTGTGTGTTTCCTGTAGACAGCAAATAGATGGCTTGTGTTTTTTAATCCAATCAGCCAATCTGTACCTCTTCAGTGGGGAATTTAAGCCATTGACATTTATTGAGATAATTGATAAGTGTGGTAGCATTCTATTCAGCTTATTTTGTGAAAGTCAATTTCATAATTTTGTCTTTTGCATCACTGTGGAAACTAGGTTCTGTCCTTTAATTTCTGGATATTTACTTTGTTGAAGGTCCATTGTGATGGTCAGTGTGTAGGACAGTTGAAATATTTCCTGTAAAGCTGGTCTTGTGTCAAATTTCCTCAATGTTTGCATATCAATAAAAGATTTAATTTCTCTGTCAATTTTAAAGCTTAACTTAGTGGGATTTAGAATGCTGGGCTGGAAATTGTTCTGTTTAAGTAGATTAAAGATAGTTCTGTTTAAATAGATTAAAGATAGATGACCATTGTCTTCTGGCTTGAAAAGTTTCATTAGAGAAGTCTGCGGTCACCCTGATGACCTATAGGTTTGCCTCTGTAGGTCAGTTGGCGCTTACTCCTGGCAGCTTGCAGAATCTTTTCTTTTGGCTTGACTTTAGATAGTTTCATCACAATGTATGCCTTGGAGAAGCTCTATTTGAGTTGAGGCGACCAGGGGACTGATATCCCTCTGAAAGGAGAATGTCAAAATCTTTGGTGATATTTGGGGAGTTTTCGTTTATAATATTCTCTAGAATGGCGTCCATTCCTCTGGGGCATTCTTCTTTCCCCTTAGGGATATCTATAACTCGTATATTTGCTTCATAGAGTCCCATAGTTCTGTCAGTGAAAGTTCTGCTTTCTCTCTCTTCTTTTCTGCCTCTTTAACTATCTGAGTTATCTCAAGAGCTTTATCCTCTACCTCTGAGCTTCTTTCTTCTGCATGACCTAATCTGTTGCTGATACTTTATATTACATCTGTAAGTTCTCTAATTGACTGCTTCAGTTCCTTCAGGTCTGCTATATCCTTTCTATCTTCTTCGTATTGTTCATCTCTTATTTGATTCTGTTTTTGGATCTCCTTTTGGTTATTTTCTACTTTCTTGACAATTTCCTTCATTGTTTTCATCATCTCTACTTTAAATTCCCCTCCTGTCATTTCTAACATTTCTTTATAGGAGTAATCCTCTTTTGTAGCTATCTCACAATCCTTAGAAGGGGTTACTCTGAATTGGTGTGTTATGTTGCCAGGATTTTTCTGCTGCTTCTTCTTCATGAGTACTTTCTTATATCTGTTTTCTTAGCCTAATGTTCCTTGCACTTCTTCTTGCTCTTTAAGTTACTGTGCCTCTGGCCTAAAGTTTCAATGAATCCTTTTGGTATGGGACCAGAAGGATGAAAAGATTGAACAGCAAGAAGGGAAAAAAAGATTTAAAAAAGAAAGAAAAAAGAGAAAGAAGAGGGGATGAGTAAAAGGAAATATTGGCAAAAAGAAGAAAGGTACCAAAAGAAGGAAACAGGAAGAATATAGGTATATAGTAGGGTACTTGCCCAACCTTAAAAACCCCCAATCTCTGGGGATGCTGGGATGGGTGGTTCCCTTGAAGGCAACAACTCTTTGCCAGCCAGATCAGAGATAGTACCCTACCTCCACTAGATATAGAGAAAAGACTAAAATAGTATAATCAAACCAAAACCAACAAGTAAAAAACCCTTACAGGATAAAATAAAGGGGGGGGGGGAATAATGGGGCAGAAACACTGGGAAAAATGAAATTCTAATTGTTAAAGAAGGCAAAAATGGAAGATTGTATTTAAACTAGAATAGTGAAAAAAAGGGAGAAAGAAGAGCAAGAAAGAAAAAAAATAAATAAATGTCAAGGAAAAATGTTGAAATTAAGAAGAAAAAAAAAAAACCCAAAACCAAACAACTAAACAGTATATAAATCCTGCTGAATATTGTCTGGACAACAGGTGATCTTCTGAGGTATAAGATGTTGATTGCGAAACTAATACAACTGTTCAAGATGGAGACTGGCGGCCTCTGCTAGTCTCTGAGATCCTGCAGGCTTGGGAGCCCAAATGTCTCTTCTGCCCACTTAAAAGACACTCCTAGCTATAAACCTTGACCAAGCAGAACCTTTCCAAGGAAAGCACTTATTACTGGGATCTCTCCTGGTGTGGCTGCCCACTTATCCAGTGCACCTAAACCAGACTCCCTCAATGCCCCTGAGGGCTGAGGCTGTTAATCTGACAAACAGTTGGATCTCTGCACTTCCCCAGCATCTTCCCCTGCAGTCCCTGCCTTTGGGCAGCTCAGTCACTAACTTACTCGGGCAAGGTCTCCCAGCAGATCCCTCTGCAACACGCAGGGGCAGCTCCCCAACAGTAGCTGTGCAGCCAGCCCACAGCTGAACGATACTAGCTCCCCTCCAGCTCAGCGGCTCAATCCATGGCCCCAGACAATGCCCAAAGTCGTCCGCACACCCACCCAAGATCTCCCAAGGCAGTTCAATCGAGTGCCCAAGTCCAAAAAACCAAAACAGCCCACAGGTTAAGGATGTTCCTGCTTGCACTCTTGCTGTTGCTATGGTTACAGCTGCGGGCAGTATCCAACCGAACAAACGTACTCACCACCATTTTCCACTGCTTCTGTCCTCCTCATGGGGTCCAGAAGTCCTTCTCTGACTTCCTGTGTCACCAAAAGGAAGCCTCTGGGCAAAACCCACAGGCCAGAGATGCCTGGAGTCTTCTCTCCCCACTCCCACTGCATCTGGCTGCACAGAAGCTGCTACTCCCATTTTTAAATTTCTGTTTGCCGTAGCTTGTCTAGTCCATTTTGTGTTTCTATAAAATTACCTGAAACTGGGTAATTTATAAATAAAAGATGTTTTATTTATAAAATATCTGGTTTTAAAAATAAAAAGTAAATAAAATTCTTGGTTTTGTAGGCCAAAAAGTCCAAGGGCATGGCCTTGGCTTCTAGTAGGGCTTTCATGCAATGTCATGATATGGTGAAGAAAGTCAAAGGGGAAGGAGACCCATGAAGAGAAGGTGACCAAACAGGAGGATGAACTTCACTTTATAATAGTCCACTCTGGCAGGAAATGATTCATTCCCAGAAAATCAAGAACTCACTCACCACTAGAAGGAGGGCACAACCATTCATAAGAGATCCACCCCCATGACCCAAACACCTCTCACTAGGCCCACCATCAGGGATCAAATTTCAACATGAGCTTTGCTGGGTATAAACTCTATCCACACTATAGCATGCTGTTATCAGTTTTAAAAAAAGAAAATGGGAGCTAAAAACAACAGAGCTAGATATCTGTCTCCCAACATTTCCTCCACAAATGTATAGAGGAACATCAAGAAAGGGAAAAAGAGAACAATGCAAACCTCATGCCTGGGGCATAACTTGAGGACAGGGAGTGCTCAAACATTTGAGTAACTATAATTAAGAAAAGAATGAATACTGAATCTCAACTCCCTTCTTCCCACACCCAACCCAGACCACAGGGCTCTGTGGCAAGCAGAAAGAATGGAGAGAAATGGAGAGACTAGTTCCCTCCTCTCTGGTGAAGAGAGAAGGAGGGAACTAGCTCAGAGGCCTACCAGTTGTTCTCTCCCACACAGTTGTGTCCACCCTGAGCCTGAAAATACTGCACAAAGTGTCCAGGTAGGTCAGAGTATGGCCTGCAGGGTACATAGTCACCAGCCCATGGGACTTGAAGAGCAGCCTTTAGAATGCACAGCTTCGAGGGAGAAAAACAGGGGAAAGCAGGGAGAATGCTGTTTGGTGACTGGGTGGTCAAGGTGGGGAGCAAAGGAGGGCAAACTGGGTGACCACTGTTAAGAGCACACAGATAGGTACTCTACAGAACAGGGAAGGAGGAGGGAAGGAATGTTAAATCGGAGAACTTCAAAGGAAACAAATTGGAAAAGAGTAGCTGTCTGGGAAGGAGGAGACAGTAAAACAAAAAGGGGGGATGTCATAGAGATCTGTTAGGGGACATAACATCAGGGAGCTGCGGGGCTCCAGTGGGGGCAGAATGTGCTGGGAAGTAGCAGCTTCAAACTGAGTGTTCATGTCAGGACAAAGAGGACACCTGCCCAAGGGAAGGGGGTGCATGGACACATCAACACAGACATGCCTGTTCTCCCAGCAAGCCTCAGCCAATCAGAGGATCCCAGGGCCGGCAGATAGGGGAAAGGGGTGTAGGAGTGAGAGATGTCCAGGGTCTCTGCTGTAAAGAGCCTGCCTTAGGGACCCAGATGAAAGGAGAGAGGTCACAATTCCAGATGCCACAGAAAAGAATGCTGTAGAATTCAGGTCTCTGAAGTCCAAAAGGCACCATTTGTTTTTATTTATTTTTTTCTTAGATCATAACTGTGTACATTAATGCATTTATGGGGTACAATGTGCTGATTTTCTATACAATTTGGAATGCTTACATCAAACTGGTTAACATAGCCTTCACCTCACTTAATTGTTGTGTCAAGACATTTATACTCTACTCTTAATAGATTTGACATGTACCCTTGCATTATGCACAATAGGTGAGGTCCCACCAATTTCCCCCCCCTCCACCCAGCCTCCACCCTCCCCTCCCCTCACCCTCCTCTTCCCTCCTTCATTCTGGACTATAGTTGTGTTTTATCATTCGCATGAAAGCGAGGGTGATCATTGAAAGGAGAGAGAGCAGCCTCAGTGACACTAACATTGGAGATCTGGAAAATTACAGTGTTTGCAAAATCTGTGTTTAAATTAAGTATTTGTGGTAGAAATGTTTTTGGTTATTTGTAGAATGTCACCTCTTTCCAGTTACAAAATAGAAATTCATTTTGTGGCATAAGATGTGAAGTCTCATTTTTCAAGTTTTTAAAAACTAGGTACTAGTTTTTTGTTTTCTCTAGATATATGTGGACAGGGAATGTGGTAAGAATATTCATTTTTATTGTTTTTATGGTGGTGGAACTTTCGTAGATGAAACATTGTGCTGACCCCCCAACTCAGGACATGGATGAGACACAAAAAGCGGTTCTCTCACTGAAGTAGGCATTGGGGTCTGCCCCTCATCAGCTCAGCCCCTCCTCACACTGCAGAGGAGTCTGGAGTTCTGTGGCACACTCTGCAAACCATTTGCCACTTGCTACTTCCCGGTGCCTATTGTGGGGGATAGTGGAGCTGAACAGAAAAATATTCTCTGCCCTTGAAGAACTCAGAGTATAAGAAAGAGAGAAGGTTAAACAGCCATCTGGAATGCAGTGAGGTGGCTGCTAAGACAGAATCAGAGGGAGAACAATACACTCTGCCTGAAGAGTGTGGAAAGGACAACAGAAGGGTTGAAGAATGCTCTGGAAAGAGCTGGTCTCTGAGCTGGATTGTGAAGGATGAGGTTCACCAGGTGAGAATGGAAAAAGACCTGAAGGCCAAGAGAACAAACCATGTAAATGCATTTAAGTGTAAATGGGCATAGAATGTTCTGGAATTGTTAAGGAATTCAATGTCTGAAACATGTAGAACAGATAAGATCTAGGCTGAGTGCAAAGTGTGATAGATGAGACTGGAAATATTGGATTGGATTAGGGTGTCCAGAACAATAATGGAGGGGGGAAACCTGGCCAGCCAGACTCACCAAATCAACTTGAGATACCCGTGGGGTGACAGGATTACAGCCTGGTCACCTGGACTCAAAGTGGCATCTGAAACTACAAACTCTTATAAGATTATACTTAAAGCCTAGGGTCATGAAATGTTTTCTGGGAATAGCAAAGCTAGATATTTGAGTACTTTTTATTGCTAAGAATGTATATACCTAATATCCTGTATTATGTCTGCTGGTCTATTGTATTTCTCTAGTTTTCAAAGCAAAGTTTCTGCAAATATTTTATTCTGGTATTTACTAATGTTATTAGCTTTTAGTGTTTATTTTCCTCTTTCTTCTTAAAAATAACATGGTTGGCTATCCATATGCAAAAGGCTGAAACTAGATGTTTATCTTACACTGTAATCTACTCAAAGTAGATTAAAGACTGAAACATAAGACTTGAAACCATAAAACTCTTAGTAGAAGGCATAAGGGAAAAGTTTTGTAACATGGGCCTTGGCCATGATTTCTTGGATATAATACCAAAAACCACAAGCAACAAAGGCAAAAATAGACAAGTAGGATTACATCAAACTAAAAAGCTTCTACACAGCAAAGGACACAATCAAGAAAATGAGGGCAACTTACAGAATGAAAGAAAATATTTGCAAATCATGTATCTGATAAAAAATTAACATCTAAAACATGTAAGGAACTCATACAATTCAATAGCAAAAAAAAAAAAAAAAAAATCTGATCAAAAAATGAGCAAAGGACCTGAATAGATATTTCTCAAAAGAACACATACAAATGGCCAACAAGTTTCTGAAAAGGTATTCAGCATCATTGATCATCAGGAAAATGTATATCAAGACCACAATGAGATATCACCTCACACCTATCATCAGAATGGCTATCATCAAAAAAAAGAGAAAAAAGACAGTAACAAGTGTTGATGAGGATATGGAGAAAAGAGCACTCATATGCTGTTAGTGGGAATGTAAATTGATTGGGGTACATTATGGAAAACAGAACAGAGTTTCCTCAAAAGAATTAAAAATAGAACTACCAGATGATCTAGCAGTCCACTTCTAGGTATATACCTGAAGGAATTAGAATCAAGATCTCAAAGAGATATCTGCACTCCCATGCTCACTTCAGCACTATTTACAATAGGCAAGACATGGAAGCAATTTAAATATCTATGGATGAATGGATAAAGACATTATGAGATGGCTCAGTGCCTGTAGCTCAGCGGCTAGGGTGCCAGCCACATACACCACCCAAGCTGGCAGGCTCAAACCCTGCCTAGGCCTGCCCAACAACAACTACAACCAAAAAATAGCCAGGCGTTATGGCGGGCACCTGTAATACCAGCTACTTGGGAGGCTGAGGCAAGAGAACTGCTTACGCCCAAGAGTTGGAGGTTGCTGTGAGCTGTGACTCCACAGCACTCTACTGAGGGCAACATAGTGAGACTCTGTCTCAAAAAAAAAAAAAAAATTATGAGATACATACAAACACAATGAAATATTATTTGGCCTTAAAAAAGAAAGAAATCCTGATGTTTGTGACAACATGGATAAACCTGGAGGACATTGTGCTAGTGAAATAAGCCCAGACATAAAAAATACTACATGATACCACTTATATGAGGAGTCTAAAATAGTCAAAGTCATAGAAGCAGAGATCAGAGTCGTAGTTGCCAGAGACTAGCAAGGAAGGGAAATGAGAGATACTATATATTAATTAAAAAGTACAAGGTTTCCATTATGAAAGATGCGTACATTATGGAGATCTATGATACAGTACAGGGCTTATAGTTAACAATACTGTATTATATACTTTAAGATTTACTGAGAAGGTAGATCTTATGTTAAATGTCTTATCGCAAAATAATAATAAATTTAGGGTAAGAGGAAGCTTTTGAAGATGATAAATGTCTTTCTGGCATAGACTGTGGTGATATCACTATCTCCAAACTCAAGTTGTATATGCTAAATATGACTTCTGACAATAAAGTTCATGAATTCATCCTAGAAAAAGTGCTGTATGCCTCACTGCTGAATTCACTACAGTCACCTTCAAGGTACTCCCCTTGGGAAGCCATGCATTGATGCCAGTGCCTAGTTCACCTTTCAAAATAAATTTGGAACTTCTTTTGTGGAATGGCCATCAGAGCTACCATATGAGGACTGACAATTAAGTTTGCAAACTTGCCACAGTGTGCACTCATTGGCAGCACTGTACAAACAACTTGGTAAAGTTTCATAACCTTGGTATATCTGTGTCATCATGTTGATATGTGGCAGTGTCTTGCTGAGTGGTGTTCCTTGTTGTTGCATATTTTTGTCTGCTGTACAATGACAACTTTGATAGTCATTTCAGAAAAAGAATTCCAAAATTGCTTCGAATGGTTGACGAGGCACTCGTGTGGGTACATAGCTTCCCAAGGGGAGTACATCGAAGGTGACTAAAGTGATACTCAGCAAGGAGGTATGTAGCTCTTTTTCTAGGATGAGTTCACGAATTTAATTGTCAGACCGCATACATATAGGTTCTTGTATTATGTATCAATCATACCTCAATAATGTGGTTTTTTTAAAAAAAATTTGTCATTCCCTTTGCTTTTCTGTATTGAACAGTTCATCTTTCACTTGACAAGTATAGTCCAGAGTTTGCCAAAGCCACCTTCAAACCTGAGTCCATGCCAAGGTCTTACAATTTGACATATATACTTCACCAGGAACTTCCATGCCTGAAAGTGCCAAACAAAGCAGGAATTGATTGAGAGATGGGAAGTCTAGCTTCTGTTCTTGATACAATGAGTTTTCTGTATTAATATGACAGTCTTTGTTGTTTCATGGCCAATCCTACCAGAAAGGCTTACTGGGGAAAAAAAACTAATAAATTTTAAAAATTTAAGAAATTTCAGAAATAAAAAGATAGTTCATTCTAGGAAATCTGTTAGTATGCTAATACATTAAAATGTATCTTAATTAATACAAAAATATCACATGATAACATTTACCATCCAATCTATATAAGAACTCTTAATAAGCTAAGAATAAAAGTGAAGTTCAATTAGATAAGGAATGTCTACTGTAATTCCCTAGTATTCATCATACTTAATTTTGAAGCAAGAGAAGCAATCCTATTTCCAGTAATTTACAGGATACCCATCATCATCACTATGAATGTTCTAGCCAATGAAATAGGACAAGAAAAATAAATGAGATGTAAATATTGTAGAAAAGGCATAAAATCCCTCTTACATATGACATGATGTTTAACCAACAAAATTATGACAATTTATGAAAAACCATTAGACCTAATCATATGTTTATGACAGTTTCCAGATCAAGGTAAATATTTAAAAATCAATAATTTTCCTAATAAGCCACAACCATTAATAGAACATCTCATTCTGACATATGTTTTAACAAGATACCATTCACTATAGCAACAATATGTTAAATATTTGAAATTTATGAAGCAATAAATTTATAAGAACCAATGAAGAAAACAATAAAACTTTACTAAGTGATATAAAAAGAAACTTACATAAATGAAAAAATACCATATTTCTAAGACAATTCCACATTAAAAAACCTTAAGTTTCCCCAAATTAATCCAAAAATTCAATAAAACATTCATCAGCATTCCAATGAAATTTTAATGAAAAGCATCTGATTCTGAAGTCCATCTGGAAAAGCAAATGTTCAAGAATGGCCAGAGGTTTGGAATAAAGACGAAGTGAGAACATTTTCTACAAGATATCAAAAGTTTATAAGCCCACAGTGTGGAACAGACCCAGAGATACCAAAGAGGTTGTAATGAAATGAAGTAGTGTAGAAACTGACTTCTGATTGTATAAAAACATAGCATATAATAAAAGATACATTTTTAAATAATTGCAGAAAGGGCAGATCTGAATAATCAGCATCAGGATAATTAGTTTTCATTACAGAAAAAAAAAAAGTTAAATCTCTGTATCACACACAGTATATACCAAGATAAAAACCCTTAATATATATGAAAAAAAAAAAAACCTTAATATACTAGGGGAAAAAAAGGGAAGTAAAAATCTATAAATTAGCCCAGGAAAATATATTTAAATCATGTGGTTAAGGGAAGACTTTCTAACTAGACCCTATACCCTTTTGGCCTACATAAGTATTACAAATATTAATAAATCAGATTTCATAAAAAATGGAGGAGATTTTTGTCAAAAAAATCTTGCCAAAAACAAATGACAGTCTGAGAAATATTTCTGGGGATTTTTTTTAAATCCCTATAATTTGTTAACAAAAGATAAAACAATCCAATATAAAGGAGGCAAAGGATATAAACAAGAAATTCTCAGGGGGCAGGGAGGAGTACCAGTGATCTAAATATATGTGAAAAGATATTTCACCCCACTAGTAATCAGAACAATGCAGATTTTTATAGTATGTCACAGTTTTGCCCAGCAGATTACAGAAATTTAAAACGTTGGTAAAATTCAGTATCAAAGAGAAGGGGGAAAAGGTAGGCAAGCAATTGACTTAGCAAAAATATTCACTGAAGACCTTTACGAGAATGTTTTTGCAACCAATTTCATAAGCTGAAAAAATCAAATGCAACCTGCAATTTTTCTATCCAACAATAGAAAAATGATTGTTATTTCCATCCTTGGAAATGCTGTTCAGCTATTAAAAAAATAAGAGTAGCTCTGTATTTGATGACATAAAATGAAGATTCTTGAAATGATGGTGAGCTAAAAAAGAAAAATAGTAAGATTTCGTTTTTGTATTTAAAACCTTTATATATAGCTTTATTTATGTCTGTGTCTGCACATGTACAGAATGGTCTGGAAGGATTCTAACTGTTAAAAGTGGTTGGTTACCTTCGTGGTGTGACATGGGACTGGAGCTAAGCAGAAATAGAAGTAAGAACTTCTACTTCTTTTAGCGAACACTTAATTTTTTGGTAATGATCATGAATTACTTGTGTGATTTAAAAAAATTAAAATTCTTCTAATGAAAAACATATGGGAAATGAACCTGCCAGAGGTAACACTGCTGGACAGCCTATAAATCAAATCTGGAAAGCGTCTTTGGACCAGATGCATCCTGCCAGGCCTCCTCACCATGCGAGGGAGGTATTCTGAACTGACAGTCTTCAAAAACTTGACTGTCTGCAAATCTCTCTGTGACTTCCTCTTTGACAGTCAGGTATTCCCATCACTCCCTCTGCTGTGCAAGATTCTCCCCTAAGTGCAGCCTCAATCCAGTGGTCCCCAGACACCCATGGAGTGTGATTAACAGGACCAGGGGAAAGGAGGAGGAAGTTGCCCCCACCTCTCTGGAGCTTATCATCAATTCATCATTTCAAATTGACTATTTTAATTAAATTGAATCTTTTAAAAGAATTTTTCACTTAATAGGCACCTTGGAGATCTTTTTTAGTTCAATCCTAACTAAAATCAATAATGAGGAATAAGAGGCCCAAGGAAGGATGGTTAACCGGTTGCATTAGATTTAAGATACAGAATCGTAGGGCTCAGCCTGGTTGAGTTTTTGGATTCTTACAAGAGCCAACTTCTGCCCCGCCTATGGAGAATGTTACCTGAGAAGGCTATCACCACCCGTACCCTCCAGCCTCCAGAAGGGTGAATGTGGTCACTTCTCTTTATGAGAACAAAACTCATCAGCTGGACTTTCTGTCATTTCTTCAAACCAAATTTTTCTGACCTTGAGGCCTTCACTCAGGCCCCTCCCTCCTTCTGCAATACACTTCCCTAGTCTGCACAAGGCTGGCTCCTTCCCCACACTCAGGCACCTCCTCAGAGAGGCCTTCACTGGCCACTGTGTCTAAATTAGATCTTCTCCATCAGCAACCTTTTTCCCAAGGTTCAAAGAAGGCAGAGTCCATGCCTCTGTCCACTATTGTATCCTTAGCTCCAAGCATAGCCCATGGCACACAAGTAGGTGCTCAAAGAGTTTCTTGAGTGAATGAATGAGCAACTCCAACACCTACTTTTGAAAGAGTTCTGGCCTTGCCCTTATGTAATTATCTCCTCATTAGGTCATTAAATATGTATTATCACTTAATTTTTATTACTATATAGCATGTGAAAATGATACTGTTTATTACTTTAATTTGTGTTTGATTACAAAGGAGATTGCCATTTGCTTAGCTGTCCATTAGCAACTGAATGCTTTACTCAGGCATTGCTGGGAGTGGCCTGGGTCAGCAAGAGGAGAACTTGAGTGTTATAACCTGAGATACATCACAGAGAGAGGGAGTAGATTTCATCTAGGCCTTAAGTAGCACCAAGGAGAGGGTTCTAGGGACCCAGTACTCTTAGAGACAAGTGCTCAGTCCTGCTGGGGGCTCAGCTGCAGGTCTAAGGTTCCACAACAGCCTGAGGATGGATGGAGAAGGTTCTAATTCCTAGAGAGTCTCCTCAGTTTCTTCCTTGCCTCAGGGCTGTATTCTGTCCCTGTCTCTGGTAAGGGGCAAGGATCTTAAAAATGTTTAGCCAATATTTAATGGAAAACTTTACAAAGTTTTAAATAGAATTTAAAGTGATTTCACCCCTTAAGACACCACAGTTCTACAGTTATAACCGTAACGAAAATTGCTAAGTGACGTGATAAAGATAGTATATACATTTATCCTACATTATATGATTCAGAGCTAAATACTTATTGAGTTACTGTGCATTTATCTAGCAATGACTAGGAACCAGGAACTTGGTCCTGGACCTACTCAGATACAATTAGATACATCCCTGAGCTTCAGTGACTTTCATAATGGACCAGGGAGAAGCATGGTGCAGTGAAACCAGCAAGAGCATTGGAGCCCAAACCCAGATTTTCACCCAGACTCTGACACCTGTGAGCTGTGGAAACATGGCAAGTCTTGGTCACTCTTCACGAGAAGTTTACAGTGATGGGCTCTGATATATATAAAGTGCCTGGCCTAAGAGAGGCATAAAAAGTCCATCTGGGCCTTCAAATCAGAGAGAAAGCAGTGCTATATTGAGTAATCAGGGTGGAGCAAGTGGACCCCGCCTTGATTGGAAGAGAAAAATCAGAAACTGAGGGATGTAGCTAGTCCCGTGCCGCTGCACAACTGGAATGAAGGGTCTTGCTAGAAGGAGCAGGGCCACCCAAGGCCAGACAACAGTCACGTGTCCTTCAGAGTGCATCCGAATACTGAGTTAAAGGCCTGTCACAGTGGCTCATGCCTGTAATCCTAGCACTCTGGGAGGCCAAGGCAGGTGGATTGCTTGAGCTCAGGAGTTTGAGAGCAGCCTGAGCAAGAGGGAGACCTCATATCTAAAAAAAAAAGGACCCAGGTGTTATGGTGGGCACCTATAGTCTCAACTACTCAGGAGGCTGAGACAAGAGGACCAATTGAGCCCAGGAGTTTGAGGTTGCTATGAGCTACAATGCCACAACACTCTACCCAGGGTGACAAAATGTTATAAAAAAAATACTTGGCCAACTGTCAATTCAGGGATAGTCAACTGTCAACTTGAGAACAGGCTAAGCCCTATGTGCCAAAAGGGAGACCAATGGGGACAGCACCCAATTAGCAAAGCTAACCCCCAAGGGTAACCAGACCCTCAGAAGGCATTGGCGTGACCTCTGTTGTTCATGAAGCATCACCTGGGGGGGGGGAGGGCACAGTCTCCTATAACCCCAGGTAGCTTACCCAGGACATTCTTAACACACACAAAATTCCATCACCTCCTTGCATTTCTGATGAGGTGTGTTTTAGAGCCCCTTATAGATCAGCAGGCTGGCCAGCCCCTTAACTCCAGTTCTCAGAATAGTCAAACTATTCTAGCCCTGAGTCAAATCAGAAGCCAGGAGGAAATTAGATGTCATTGCAGCTTTTTCATGGGGTGGGGGTGGATTTTGCACTCATTCATTCATTCAATAACTATATCATAATTGGCTACTGTATACAAGGAGGGTTTAAAGAAGAAGAAAAAGACCTAGACATGAGCTCTTCCCTCAAGAGTGTATGGTCAATCTAATGAGGGAGATCGTAGTCAGTGATAAATTCCCTAAAAGAAATATATAGAGTATGACAAAGTCCAGAGAGGGGAGATAGGTACTTCTAGCTGAGGTGGGACGGGAAGGGAGTAAGAGAGTGCTCTGAAAGCAAGAGGCGACTGCCATGGGTCTGGAAGGATAAATAGGTTTGGACATGCAGTTGTGAGAAATTCATCTGGAGAATCACAACGCTTCAGAGAGGGTCTGTCTAACCCCTGTCTAATGCGAGGAAACTGAGGCCCAGGCTAGTAAGCAGCAGGTCTTGAAATGAAGCTTTTACCTAAAAAAATGTGACATCCATCCATGCAGCCCCCTCCTCACCCAGGGGAGGACTTCCAGACAGATGGCAGTGTGGGCACAGCCCGAGCTGTGACAGTCCTGATGGCGTGTGGTACAAGGATTGCAGCTTACTTGGAAAACAGGATCTGCCATTGATTAGATGCTCAGGGTAAAAGGAGAGCTAGGCAAAGCCAGAGGTCTGCAGCCGGCAGGACCATGGAGGCGCTGATCAGGAGGGCAGGCCTGCAGAGATGGTGCGTGTGGTGTGGAGCATGTTGACCTGGGGGTATTTGTGAAACACACAAGGCAGTGTCCTAACGGGCATAGGAGACCTGATATCGAGCTCAGGAAGGAGGTCAAAAGATGTAAACTGGGAGTCTTCTCTCCAAGATAGGGAAAGACGGGAAGAAAAATGGAAGCTGCCTTGAGTCTTTTTGTTTTGTTTTTGTATTTTACTTTTTTATTACTCAGGCCTTGCAGGGGTGAGCAGACCCCGTGCTGGTGGAGAGTGATGAGCATCTCTGCCTTCCCAAGATGCCAGCAGGGCCCCCTCTGGGGCAGAGGATCAGAGGCTGGGTCCAACAGGCAGGCAGAGGTGGGAGGATGCAAAGCCCTGAAGGCGAGGATGAGAGGTTGGGGAGGAACAGTCTACACTGTAGAGGAAGAGCAGGAAGGGTTCACAAGCCACCACCATGACGCCTGAGAGAAGCAGCAGCTGGATCTGGCAGCTAGAACATCACTGCTGACCTTTGCAGGTGCAAGGCCTCCAGAGTAAATGTTATTCAGGAAGTTTGATAGTGAAGGGATGGAGGGGGACTGGTCTGTGCCTGGTCTGAGGCAAGATGTGGTTTCTCTTTTCCTTTTTAAGGCTGGGATAGATCAGGATGTGTTTCTAGAAGGATGGCAGGGAGCTAGCAGAGAGGGAGACAGATGAGAGATGAGAGAGAGAAAACCCTTGATGGAGGCGGGAAAGGGTAAGGCCAAGGACTGGACCTTTGATAGTTAGTCTCAGAGCTGAAGTGGGAGGGTGGCCTGGAAGGCCATATGGGGGAGCCTGAAGCCCCAGTAACCAAGTCAGTTGTGCAGCAGGAAAACCAAAGGCTCAAACTCTGAGAGGAACCCAAAGGGAAAGGTCAAATGGAGGGGGCAACTACAAAACAGTCTTGATCCAGAGGCCCAAACAAGTTGGTCAATGGTACCCAGCAAAGGAGACTGGCTGGGAAGGTAACAAACAAAGATAAAGTTTGCTTTTAAAGACAGATTAGAATGATAAAGCTAAAGTCCATTAAGCCACTTATCAAATGAATGATTTCTCTGCTTGCACTGCACTTCAGTGTCCAAATATTTTAATTAAAACACATGTGAACACTGGAGATAACAAAGGAACAAGAACATTATTAATTTGGAAACGAAGGCGATTAACCACTTTATTCTTCTAAGTCATTTCCTCATTTAGCTTCAATCTTGGTAACAAACATTTCTGTATCTTCATGATTGTGTTCCTGGATTTAAAACCACAGTTTTGTTTTTTGCCCCCTCAGGAACTTATTTCTTATCTCTTGAGTCCTTTTGAAACAGGCAGTTATCAGATCAACATTTAGCTCATTGGCCTGAGGTTGAATAGGTCACTTCCTACCCCCTGAATCATAGGCTCTGAAGAATTCAAGCCAAAATTCCAGGCTGGCTTTGAGCAATAAATACTGTAATTAACTTCTAACCAAGCAAGCTAACATTTTGCTTGGAGAAAGCATAGTTTTCCCAAACAAATGCCTTTCAAATAAAAACAATTTTATGCCCTGTGTTTCCAGCCTGATGCTCACCGGCGTTCAGGAATAACCACTGTGTTGTGCAAGACTATGTTCTTGGAGCCTTTTAAAATCCAGTTTTCTCTGGTTTTTAGTTCTGCCGTAGAAGCTGCACTCTCTTTTAGCCTAAGAACGAGTATTTGGTTTCTAACAGAGTTGACTGAGTTCCCTTGCATCTGGACTAGAAGTTTTGTGGAAATCTTCCTAAGCCTGGTTAGATGTTCTTCTGTCCTGCCTGACACACCTGAAACATGACAGAAACTGAGCCCAAGGCTGCAGTGAGTTGCGGTGACAGTCTGGGATTGAATGTGGCCAGTGGCATGCCAAGCCAGGGGTATGAAGGGCAGTGGCATGCTCCAACCCAGCAGGGGAAGAGTATTTTATCACAGTGATAGTAAAAAGGATCACTCTAAACATTGGGGGTTTAAGGGTATTTTTGTTTGTTTTGAGGCAAAATCTCACTCGGTCACCCTGGGTCGAGTGCCGTGGTGTCATCTTAGGTCACAGCAACCTCAAACTCTTGGGCTCTAGAGATCTTGCCTCAGCCTCCCGAGTAGCTGGAACTATATAGGCAGTGCCACCACACCTGGGTCATTTTTCTATTTTTAGTAGAGACAGAGGTCTCATTCTTGCTCAGGCTGGTCTCCAACTCCTGAGCTCAGGCAATCCACCTGCCTCAACCTCCCAGAGTGCTAGGATCACAGGCATGAGCCACCACACCCGACTACCTCTAGACAGCTTTATTACTGTTTTTAAATCTTCTACCTCCATGCACCTCCTTTTTGCCTACACCTTCAACAAACCATACCAGCGGTCTGGCCAGTGGCTATCACATGCTGTCTTTAGCCTAATCAGAGAAGTTAGTGAAATTAAGACTTGTAGTGGGGCCAGAAGGAGGGAGCCCTCAGAATATTCCATACCTGCTGCTCCCAGAAGTCCAAAGTCCAGAGATGAGACGAGCTAGGAAACAAAAGTTATATGGTTAAAGTGTCAGTAGTTAGAAGAGATTTTTTTCAGTTCTAGGCCAAAGGCAAGACAGGAACTAAAGAGAGAATAAGCTGTCACACGTGTGTGCAGGAAGGGCTCCAGCATGAGATGGGTTGTGCATTTTTGCCACACGGGTTGCCATACTCTGACCTGATGCTGTGTGTGTGACTCAGCCATGCATATGGCAGCCTTTCTCCAAGGAAGTTTTTAAGTCACCATATAATTTCTGTCAGCATTTAGAGTGAGGGACATACAACATCACCTTGAAACCTGGCCTGTTTTCTCAGCACCGTGGCAGAGACCCCTGTCCTGTGGTTACAGTGCTGCACACAACTGTGTGGAGAGCATGGATGGCCCTGGAACATAGCCACCTGAAACAGCAGCTCTGAGCAGAGGTTTCCAATCAGTGAGGTCCTGTCCCTGGCCTACCATGGACTGTGTGGGTTCCCGGGAGGTAGCACAGCCTAGTGTAAAAATCACCGAATAGATCACATCCCCAACTCTGCTGTTCACCACTGTGTGGTTGGGGGACATGCCTCTTCTTTGCTCCAAAACTAGCTTGCACACCTGAGAAACAGGATTGGAGTAAGGACAACTGATGAGGGGAATAATTGAAATCAGATGTGTGAAATTGCCCTGTAAACTGTAAAATGCTAGGTGATCTAAGAATGGATCATGTGCAGGCACTGCTGGTTGGGTTTTCTGGGTGCATTTAGGCCTCAGCCAGTAATTAGTAATTAGTGTCCAAATTTAAAATGGGGAGGGAAAGTTCAGTAGTAGCACAGGTAGCTGGGAATTCATGGAATTCAGCAGCTACTGAAGCAGAGTGTGGAGAAGGAAGGGTGTGACACTTCTGTTGAGCAATGATGAGCACTAAGCTAGCATATTGCATTCCAAGAGGGGCTCCTCACCAGTCTGTAGAAATATAGACAAGCCAGATAATACGTCACAAGAGGTAACATCTAGGAAGCAGCAGTTGAAAGAGGAAAACTCTGGAAGGAAAGTGAAGCCATCTTTATAATTTTTAAAGGTTCTTAGGTGAGCTGGGCACCGTGGTTCATGCCTATAATACTAGGTCTCTGGACTGCCAAGGCAGGTGGATTGCCTGAGCTCAGGACTTCAAGACTAGCCTGAGCAAGAGCCAGAGCAAGACCCCATCTCTACTAAAAATAGAAAACTACCTGGACATGATGGCAGACACCTGTAGTCCCAGCTACTTGGGAGACTGAGGCAAGAGGATCTCTTGAGCCCAAGTGTTTGAGGTTGCTGTGAGCTATGACACCACAACACTCTACCCAAGGTGACAGAGTAAGACTCTGTCTCAAAAATAAATAAAAGTTCTTAGGTGGAAGATGGATTTGACATGTACCTGTGCCTTCTGGAGCAGGACTAAGAGCACTGATTGGACACAGCAAAGATGCAGATTTCAGCCCATGTAAGGCAATGGTTCCCAAACTTTGCTGCAAATTGGAATCACTTGGGAAGTTTTCAAATGTCCCATTGCTTGGGCTACACCCCAAACCAATTAAATCAGAATCTCTGGGAGTGAAGCAATGTTTTTTAAAACACTCTCCAGGTGACTGCCATGGACAGCCAAGTTTGAAAAGCAGTGATCTACAGAAGTCCTGGAGCTCAGGACTAATCGAGGGATGAGCTAGTAGGGATGTGGGGAAGTCCCTGCCACCAAAGCTGCTCAGATCCAGGCTTCATGTCACTTGGTGAATTCAAGGCTTGGGCGGAGGGTTAGACCAAAGCAGACGTACTTCAAGTTCTTTCCCATCCTGGGGGGCTGAGTCAATACGCTAAAGTGGAGGTTTTCAAATGTCTTTAATTCCAAGGATTATTTGTTCAAGTAATATAAAATATTTAAAACAAACAAAAAAATAGGGAGGTGCCCCCTCCATTCCATTTCACCCTTTTCTCCATGATGACCCCTGAGGACACTTCCTGGAAATCTGGAAACTTAATGAAAATCTCTTGGACTCCAAGGAACACAGTTTTAAAAACCACCAATATAAGGGAAGGGAAATAAGATTTCCACAGAAATGAATTTTGTACTCAGCCATCTGTAGTTGGAATCTTGATTGTTTCGATGAATAAAAGCAGCAAATCCCAAATGCAGGAGGGCCAAAGTAAATGACCATGGACCTAATCTATTTGTTGGTTGGAAACATGAGCAGTATCAGCCAGTCTGTAGTTGACCCATGCCTTAGGAACTAGACTCACATTGATTTCTGATCTTTATTTTGGTGCCACATGGAGGATGTAAGACCCACCTCATCTGCTTCACTATGGAACCTCCAAAAGGTAAAATGTCTTATTATTATTTGCTGAAAGTTGTCAGGTTTTGTATTCATAAGTCAAGTGTTCAACCTGGGTTAAGCTTTTTCCTCGTGACCAGCATGCAGAGCAGCTCTTGAACCCAAGTGTTCTCATTGCCAATATATCTATTTACAATTTCATGGTACCTTCTGTGTGTCACACAGACTCTAGTTTCCATATCAAAGCCATAACTTACATAAGAGGAACAAAGGAATAAGGGGTGAAGAAATAGTGAGGACATGTATGTAGGTTTGAGCCCTGGTTCAACTCTTAACCAGCTGTGTGAGTGAAGACAAATACATCTCACATCAATTTCCTCCCCGCTGCAGTAGAATTCATTATACTTGCTCACCTATTTCCCAGGATTATTGTGAAGTTTAAAAAAAAATCAGAGTGATATCCTCTTAAGTTCTATGAAATATGCATGATGATTGAAAACAAAATTTATATAATGGGAAGATTTCAATGTATGTAATGCATATGGTAAAAATAAATAGGGAAAGATTGCTTGGTTTTGGTTTCAGATTCTTTTTTTCTTAAATAGACTTTATCTTTTACATTATTTTTGGATTAACAGCAAAACTGAGTGGAAGGTATAGAGATTTTCAATATATTCCCTTCTACCACATGTGGAGAGCTTCCCCCATTATTGTTTTTAAAACTTCCACATTGCTTGAAATGATGAATGTTAAGTCTAAGTAGACTATGAAATATCAGGTTTGTATATTATAATCCCTAAACAACCACTAGAAATTTACTACAAGGAGATATGACCAAAAAAGCCAATAAACAAATTATATGGAATATTAAAACTTATTTAATTTCAAAAGAAAAAAAGGCAGGGCAGCACCTGTGGCTCAGTCAGTAAGGTGCTGGCCCCATATACCAAGGTTGGTGGGTTCAAACCCAGCCCCGGCCAAACTACAACAAAAAAATAGCTGGGCGTTATGGTGGGTGCCTATGGTCCCAGCTACTCGGGAGGCTGAGGCAAGAGAATCGCCTAAGCCCAGGAGTTGGAGGTTGCTGTGAGCTGTGTGACACCACAGCACTCTACTAAGGGTGATAAAGTGAGACTCTGTCTCTACAAAAAAAATGAAAAGAAGAAGAAAGAAAGGCAAGGGGAGAATAAAGGGAAAAAAGCCAAAGGAGACAAGAAGAACAGAAACACTAACAAAATAGTCTCCCTAAATCCAATCAATAACTATTGTAAATGTAAAAGTTCTAGAAACACCAATAAAGATAGATATTGTCAGATTAGATGGAAAAAGAAATGCCCAATTCTATGCTGTCTACAAGAAATTCTCTCTAACTGCAATGACAAACAGATTAAAAGTAAAAGAATAAAAACTATAAATCATGGGAATAGGAAATATTAAAACTAATGAAAAGAAAGCAGAATGGCTATATTAATCTTACACAAAGTAAACTTCAGAACAAGGAGAAATTACAAGTGATAAAGAGAGAAATTACATGAGAATAAGGGGAAATTAACCAAGAAAACATAACAGTCATAAATGCATATGCATTGAAACAGCAGAGTTCTAAAATACATGAAGCAAAATCTATAGCACTGGAAGGAGAAATAGAGAAATGCACAATTACACTTGGATACTTTAGTATTCCTCTCAAGATAACTGATAAAACAAGTAGACAACTTGGCCTAATTAATGTTGTACTCCACCCAACAGCAGCAGAATACATGTTCTTTTCAATGTGCATAGAATAGTCAAGATAAACCATACTGCAGACCATGAAACACAGTTTAACAAATTTAATATGGTTATAATATAGATGTGGCTTTTTCCTATCATAATGGAATTTAACTGGAAATCAGAAACAGAAAGAGCTCTGGAAATTCTCCAAATACTAACAAACATATGGAAATACAATACAATCTAAATAATCAGTGAATTAAAGAAGAATTCTCATATGAATTTAGAAAATACAACAGGTCAAAATTTGTGAGATGCAGCTAAAGCTATGCTTAGAGGAAATTTATAGCATCAAGTGCTTATATTGGAAAGAAAGAAAGATCCCAAATCAGTAATGAAATGTTCAACCTTGAGAAACTCAGAAAAGAAGAGCAAGTTAATCCCAAAGCAAGCAGGAGGGAGGAAATAGTAAGAGCAGAAGTCAGTGAAATTTGAAGCAGGAAAACAAAAGAAAACATTAATGAAACAAAAACATTGGTTCTTTGAAAACTGAAAACCTCTACTCACAGCCAACATTTCACTTTATGGTGAAACACTGATCAGAAACAAGACAAGAATGTCTGCTCCTTGACATAGTAGACATATTCCATGCAGAATATGAAATATTATACAGGAGATTTTGGGCAGAGTAGTTAGGCAATAAAAATAAAGAGCATCTAGAGTAGAATGGGAGAAATAAAACTATCTCTGTTCACAGCAGACACGATCTTGTGTACAGAAAGTCCAAAGTAATCCACACAGAGAGAACCACCATTAGAAATAATAAACAAGTTCAGGAAGAATGAAAAATCCAAGTTCAATATACAAAAATTAATTATATTTCTATACACAATCAGAAAATGAAAGTAAGAAAATTCTATTTACAAATGCATCAGAAAGAATAAAATACTTAAGAATATATTTGACAGAGGAGGAGCCAAGATGGCACTCTGTAGCCAGCTTTCTGCAGATGCTCCCATCCAGAAGGAGAGTTAAAGGACAGAAATTTAGCAAGAAAGCCAATGGTTTGGAACTGAGCCAAAAGAGAAGGTCCAAGAACGCACATCAACCCTGCTGGAATAGCCTGCGACCCCAAGGATACAAATAAAAGGTAC
>CAUYON010143602.1:0-11443 GCA_963573935.1 Arctocebus calabarensis | reverse complement strand
ATAATCAAATGGATTGTCAAAATGACTTCCACCTCCTCCACCATTTAATCCTTCTTTGCCTTATTTGTCATAGATGTCCCGCTTTTTAGGATCTGACACCTCATATGCCTCAGCTACTTGTTTGAATTTTCTCTCTGCTTCTTCTTTATTCTCAGGGTTTTTCTCTGGGTGCCACTTTAGTGCCAGTTTTCAGTAAGCCTTTTTAATGTCCTCGGCTAAAGCACGTCTCTGCACGCCTAGAACTTCATAGTAATCCACCATGTTTTAAATAGTTGTTGGAACAGGTCCTAGGACGCGGACGACCCAGGCGGGAAGGAGAAAGGGGGCGGCGGCCCGGGGCTCCTCGCGGCTCCGGCTTGGCTGCGCTGGTGGTGGCGGATGGTTCTCCAGCTTTCCTTTCTCTCCTTTCTCCAACAACAAACAGGCTATACCACAAATTTTTAATCGGCTCATGAACTGTTGGTCACTTAGGTTTATTCGATTACTTGTCGAATAATAGGGGATGAAGGGGTAGGATATTACTGACAGAACTGCTTTAGCAAATTTGGAATATAAGCTCACAGTAGCTGTAAAAGTTCTTGATCTGATGTTAGCGTTTCTCTCAAGCAGTGGTATTGCTAATATCCATAGAAGAGAGGCCTACAGCTAGTGAAGGACACCAATTCTGTGTTAGTGGCGGCACCTTCTGTCGTATATATCTGTATATAAACATATGTGTGCCTGTGTACCTATGATGTGTGTCTTTGTATATCTCATAATTCCTGGGACATTCCTAAATTTAGCCCTATTGTTTTGAAACAATTACTAAAAGCATCCCCTTTCATGCTCAGAAGCATCTTGGTTTAGTTGATGAATTATATGATCACCTATTTATACAGATTCAGGGTATTCGGAACATACCTCATAGCTGGAAGTCACATATAGGGAATTCAGGAAGAGATTTGGTCATAATGCATTGATAGGGCATTTTAAATTTTCTTAGCTAGACATCCTCAATTAAGTTCATTGTGACATGAAGATCCTAAGACACAGTCATTTCCCTTATGATATTTTACCTTAGATTCTTATGATTATACAATGTCTATGTTGCCTAAAAAATGGTATATGGTACAAAGTAGATGCTCAGTAAATATTTATTTAAATAATTTATGAAAAAGTGATTAAAGTAAAACTAATACTTTTTTCACTCAACCACAAGGCTCATGGAAATGAACAAGGACTACAGTAACATCTTGGGATACAAAATCATTGTCCACAAAATAGTAGCCTTCCTATATTCTAATAACAGTCAAGCTGAGAATCAAATCAAAGACACAATATCCTTCAGGACACCTTCAAAGAAAATGAAAAACCTGGGAATATACCTAACAAAGGGCATGAAGAAACCTTACAGAAAGAACTATGAAATCCTGAGAAAAGAAATAGCAGAAGGTGGTAACAAATGGAAGAATATACCAGGATCATGGCTAGGAAGAATCAACATTATTAAAATGTCCATGCTACCCAAGTGATCTATATATTTAATGCAAACCTCATCAAAGTACCAACAACATACTTAGAAGAACTTGAAAAACAATCCTTCAGTCCTTTGTTTAAATAGAATCAGAAAAACTCCAAATAGCCAATGCAATTTTAAGAAATATGAAAAAAAATCTGTAGGCGTTCCAGACTTAAGGTTACACTACAAATCTACAGTGATCAAAATAGCATGGTACTAGCACAAAAATAGAGAAATAGATCTCTGGAATTGAATAGAGAAACTAGAAATTGACCTAGCCACACTTCGCCATCTGATCTTCAATAAACTAAAAACAAACAAACAAACAAAAAACAGTGGGGGAAAAGAATACCTATTTAATAAATGGTGCTGAGACAACTTGTTAGTCACACGTGGAAGACTGAAACTGGACCCACACCGCTTACCACTTACAAACATTGATTCTCACTGGATAAGAGGTTTAAATTTAAGACATGAAATGGCTCTCTCTCTCTCTCCTCTCCCATCCCCCGTGTGTGTCTCTTCTCCTCTCCTTTCTGTTTCTTCCCCCTTCTGTCTCCTCTCCTCTCTTCCCCCTTTTCACTCTCTCTCTTCCCCCTCCTCCTTAATGCTGCTCTGCAGCTTCCCCCGCCAATAAAAACCTTTCGTACAAAAAAAAAAGAAAAAAAAAAAAGACATGAAATGATAAAAACTCTAAAAGAAAGTATGGGAAGAACTCTTAACATTATTGGTCTGGGAAAAGATTTTATGAAGAAGTCCCCCTTGGCAATTGCAGCAACACCTAAAGAAACTTAATGGGACTTGATCACCTTAAAATGCTTTTGTACAGCTAAGGGTCCAACAGCTAAAGCCTATGGACAACCCTCAGAAGAGGAGAAGATATTTGCATGCTATGAATCTGATGAAGGGCTGATAACTAGAATCTATAGAGAACTCAAACTAATCAACAAGAAAAGAACAAACAATCCTGTTTATAGGTGCTCAAGAGATATGAACAAAACCTTCTCTAAAGACAGACAGATGGCCAACAAAGACATTAAAAAATGCTCATTTTCCCTGATCATCAGAGAAATGCAAATCAAAACCACCCTGAGATTTCACCTATGCTGGTGTGGATATGTAGAGAAGGAAACACTTTTACACTATTGGTAGGATTGCAAACTAATACAGCCTCTATGGAAATAAGTATGGAGAATCTTCAAAGAGCTAAAAAGAAAACTTTGAATCCCATTACTAGGTATTTACTTTAAGGAAATAAAAAACATTTTATCATAAAGACATTTGCACTAGAATGTTCATCACAACTCAATTCTCAATCACCAAGAGGTGGAATCAACTCAGGTGTCCATCATCTCATGAATGGATTAATAAAATTTGGTAGATGTATACCATTAAATACTGTCCAGCCATTAAAAAGCTGGAGACTTTACATCTTTCATATTAATCTGGGTGGAACTAAAGAACACTCTTCTTAGTTTTTTTATTATTTCAAATTTCAGGGATACAGTTGTTTTTGGTTGCATGGATCACATTTATTATGCTTCAGTCAGGGTCGTAATTGGGACCATCACCCAGGATACTGTCCACTGCACCTGTTAGGTAGGTTTTTGCCCACCCTATCTTAACCCCTTTCCCCTGCTTGATTTTCACAGAGTTTCACTTCCTTCTGTGTACTTGTGTGCTCTGGTTAGTTCCAATTTAATAGCAAGTACATGATTTTGTTTTTCCATTCTTCAGATATTTCACTTAGGATAACGGTCTTCTGTTCCATTTAAATTGTTGCAAAAGGCATTAATTCATCCTCGTATACATACACCACATTTTGTTAATCCTCTCATGAATGGTTGGGCACTTGGGTTGTTTCTATATTTTTAAAATTGTGAATTGTGCTGCAATAAACATTGTAGTGCAAGTGTTTTTTGATAAAATGACTTCCTTTCGTTTGGGTAGATACCCTATAGAGGGATTGCTGGATCAAATTCTAGTTCTTTGAGGAATCTCCATTTTTTTTTCCATAGAGATTATACTAATTTGCAGTCTCATTAACAGTGTATAAACATTCCTTTCTGTCTGCATCCATGCCAGCATCTATTGTTTTTGGACATTTTAATAAAAGCCATTCTACCTCAGGTAAGATAGTAGCTTATTGTGGTTTTCATTACATTTCCCTGATGATTAGTGAGCATTTTTTCACATTTATTGGCCATTTGTCTTTCTTCTTTTGAGAAGTTTCTCTTCATGTCTTTTGCCCACTTTCTGATGGAGTTTTTTTTTTTTTTTTTCTTGTTGATTTGCTTTAGTTCCTTGTGGATTCTGGTTATTATCCCTATATTGAATGTATAGCTTGTGAATGTTTTCTCCCATTATGTATGTTGTCTGTTTGCTTTAATATGTGTTTTACCTCATAATTTGATTTATAAAAGCATCCACTTTTAAATTCACAGGATCGAAGGGTAACTCTGAAGTCACAAGCATAGGTGTACTTTGTTTTTGTGGTGGATATATTTTTAAAAGCTGCATGTGAAATGAATTATTTATAAATTCAAGTATAAATTTTCACAGCTTCCCTTGTAAAGTGAGCAATACTACAGTGCTAACAGACCTGCTTGAAATCACCAGCCATCTGACTCTCCCAGTCTTAGCTTACTGTCAGTCCTACTGGGGCTACATCCATTCTTGCCAAAACATGTTACCACCAGAGCCAAAGGCACCACTGCAGGTAAAGAAGATAATACTATAAGTATTTGTGGTTGCACAAGTAAGACAGTAGTGAAGATACTGGAATGTGATTTTTGCTCGTGGTGACCCTGCAGTGTTAGCTGTTCCAGAGATGCCTTTGGCTCTGGTTCTGGTAATAACCTGTTTGGTGCAAGAGGCACTAACAGCAGATATGCTGTACATTGTGCAGAAGCATCTTTGGATGATACGGGGAGGGCTTCAGTGCTCTTACTTCTGGCAAACTGTAATCTTCACAAGGTCAGGAACTGTATCTTCTCCCCTATATCTGTGTCTCTATCCAACAAGGCAAAGAGTAGAGGCTAAAAGTTTATTTATTACATACAATTTGGAAAGCTTACATTAAACTGGTTAACATAGCCTTCACTTACTTAATGGTTGTGTTAAATCAGCACATTGTATCCCATAAATTCATTAATGTACACAGTTATGATTTAATAAAAAAAAAGTTACATTGCACACACACACACAAAATAAAAGTTTATTTATTAAATGAATGAAGGAAGTATCACCAACAAAGAAATTGCTGTATTGGCTTGGACAGTGTCCCACCAGATGGTTATCTAAATTTCAGAAGCAGTTTTCATTGCATAGGTGGCACAGGTCCAGAAAGGGTTATGTAGGGCAAGGCAGAGGCATTTGCTGTGGACCACACTCCTACTACAGTAGCAAACTCTGTGATGGCCACAAGAAGAGGCTGTGAATTAGTGAATGGAATAGCAAACACCTTAATCATGAATCATGAACTGAGTACTAGGGAGCCTACCTGGAGTTCCTCATGGACTTGCAATCTCCAGACTTGGAAGATAAAGGTTGTGACTCATGACCTCTTCTATGGCTGTTTTTATGATTCTAGATGAATCTGTCTCCGTGGATTCCAAAAATGCTAAACATTCAACACAGTAACTATATTCAGAATTAGAAATATGAAACTATCACAGAAGAGATTAAGTGAAAATACTGGAATAGAATAAATAAAATTTACATATTTTAATGGATTATTGTGGTTACAGAAATTGTGGGTCATGAAGTGAATTTCTTGCTGAATCATCCAGAACAATCTTTTCCGAATTCTAAGATATGTTCATATCACTTGGAGATCTATTAAAAATGCAGATTCTGACTTGCTAATATAGGGAAGTGGATTCTGTATTCCTCATCAGCTCTAGATTATGTGGCTACTGGACCAATCTTAGTAGCAAGGTTTACAGTAGCTGTACTGGTTCTCAAAGTTCACTTCACATTGAAATTATTAAAATACTAGGGAGTTTTAAAAGATACTGATCTGGGTCTCCACTTCCTGGGTCTCCACTCTGGAAACTGGTTTAATTGGCACGGGATGTTGCCCGAATGTGAGGATTTGCAAAGGCTAAGAGATTCTAATGTGCAGTTAACTTGGTGAATTGATGTGCTGGGAGTAGTTTGCTTTATTTTTGAGAAGAAATATTCATTTTAGGTATCTAATTCTATATTTTTTACTTGCAGGTTGCGGCAATCTACAAGGACTCAAGTATTGGGAATCTTATAAACATAGTAATTGTAAAACTAATTATAATTCACAATGAACAGGTAAGAAACAGGTCTAAAGTTGGGTTTACCAGTGGTGGTAGTATTCAGTGGAAACATATGTGTATATATATATTATGAAAGTCTTATTAATAAGAAATGAGATACATAAACAACCTATTTGATTTGAGAAGAAGTAAAGATTTCTCTTTTCTCTTGTGATGGAAATAAAATAGAATTTTAACAGAGTTTAACTTAGCCAAGGAAGTGACACAAATGAATAAGCAATTTAAAAATCTAAGGTTAAAAAAAAAAAATCTAAGGTTAAAAAACATCTAAGTATGTTAATTTTACATATTGCACGGATATATTGAGAAGATCTAATTAGATTCAGTTTTGATCATAATGCTTTAGGTATTGCTATAATATGTTAGAGTAAATCTTATGAAAAAGAGGTGATGCTGTTCTTTCATTTGCCTATTTAAATGCTGTTGGATAAAAGGTATAGGTGCTGATAAGCTGGGAAGGTAAAGATGACATAAATGTGTTGACAAGGTATTGAATTGCTTACTATTCTGTGTAGGAAGGACCAGTCATCAATTTTAATGCAGCTACCACGTTACGCAACTTCTGTTTATGGCAACAAACTCAGAACGTTCCTGAAGATAGTCACCCTTCCCACCATGACACTGCTGTTCTGATCACTAGGTATGACTTTAGAAATACCTCTTCCAACAGGATTTTTTTATTCTTTCTCTCCTGCGTTACAACTGATTCTTCTGCTACCTAAATTCTTTATCAAGAGTACGTATGGAGGCAGTGCCTGTGGCTCAAAGGAGTAGGGTGCCGGCCCCATATGCCAGAGGTGGTGGGTTCAAACCCAGCCCCGGCCAAAAATTGCAAAAAAAAAAAAAGAGTACCGATGGAAGTGTGGTGCGAGACCTTGTATCACGAGAGAAGCTATTGAATGGCAGCATTCTTCTATCCTTTGAAACCAGACTACGAGTTAGTTCCTTAGGAAATTTGCCATAGTAGGTTGCTGAGTCATGGACTGATCTAAACAAAATAATTTCCTTATCTCATTGGTGACAGAATGAGAAAATTAGGAATCACCTCTGGAAATGAACTTTGTTAAGGAAATGAGAGCAGGTTTTGTTCATTTTCCCCTTGGTATTTCAGTTGCTCAGAAAGAAGAGCCTCTGAATGTATTTGGTTTTACACTTTTTGGCTTTCCTGTGCTTTTTTCTTTTCTTCCTATTTATCTGTTTCTTATTTAGATACTCAATGCATGTTTTAATTACCAGGCTGCCTGTGCTAGAGTTGTTCTCAAATGTACTTATTCATTATTTTATAATACCAGAGGCATTTATGAAATTAGTTTTCATTTTGTAAGCACCACTATGTGTTGTTAGTTTGTATCAACATATTGCTACTAGGTTTGTTATTTGCTTGGTTGAGGTGGTTGGGTGACCAAAGAAATACGTCACTTGGGGTTCAAACTCAAAGGAATCTTAGCTTTCCAGAACGCTGAAATGAACCGTTAGTCCATGTAAAATAGTTTACATGTAGTTAATGTCAGTAATTTTTGCTTAACAATGGAGACATGTTATTGTGTGAACATCATAAAGTGTACTTACCCAAACTAGATGATGTAGTCAACCATGCTCCTAGGCTACAAACCTGTGAAGCATTTTACTGTACTGAATATAGTAAGAAATTGTTACACAGTGGTAACTGTGTATCTAAATAAGGAAAAGGTACAGTTAAAATATGGTTTATAATCTTATGGGACTAGCAGCATATATACAGTCCATCATTGACTTAGACATTGTTATGGGCACATGATTATATGTTATCTCTTCACAAAACTAAAACAAAAGTGACCTAGTATGCAGACAGTACCATATCATAGGCCACGGATCTTCTCTGGTTTGTAGATAGAAATCATATAGTAAAGATTGGAGACAGCAGGTTAAAGATGGCTGGGGGGGGGGGCAGAATGGGCTACAAGAAAAGACCACAGGGAAAGAGACAAGAGAACTGTCCAATTGGATGGGTAGGGACTAAGTAATGAAAAAGCAAAATAAATAAAAAAGCAACTTGAAAACATCTGAAACCATCATTATTTTGCATCAGAATGGTAACTGAAACATGGTGATACTGAATCATCAATAAGAGGTTGTACTAAATCATGTACCATGAAAGTAAAGGCTATGAGATAAAAAAATACGTGTAGAAAATTTTTCATTGAACTTGGTTAACGAGTCAATTATTTACAACACTCACTTTTATATCATACTCATTGATGTACAGAAATGGTGCATCACTACATTTTAACTTCCCGAGAGCTTAATGAGAACTATATTTTAGAAGTTTGCTTATGGTCACATCATAGCTAAAGCTTCTTTATTTTTGTTTATATTTGCTGCAAAAATATTTTCTAAAAATCCTTCAAAATCTTTTATTTTAAGGGAAGACATTTGTGGAGCTAGAGAGAAATGCGATACATTAGGTAAGTTATTTTGTCAATTAAATTTAGTTTATATAATTGCTTATTGAATTATTTAAAATGATATTTAAGTAATTTTCCTTTTGTTTGAAGTTTTCATCATTTTAGTTGTCTCAGTAAATTATTGCACTTGTCACTCTTTGATTTTACAAAGTAATATGAATAAGATTTATTTGCTAATTTCTAAATAGTAAGTGCTTAGCAAAGCTTAATATATTTAATTTTAAAGTGTCTTATTATGTTATATTTGATCTGTGAGAAATAATATATGAAAACCTATGTGCCAGTTTAAAACAAAATAATAAAATGAATAGCCATGAATTCACCTCCAGATTGAAGAGCTAGAACTGTGTCCCCACTATTGCGTGGTCTGTGCTCAGTTATCAGTCCATCTCTCTGCTTTTCCCCACGAGGTAGCTGATAACAAGAATTTTATATTTTGGCTCGGCGCCTGTGGCTCAGCGGGCTAAGGCGCCAGCCACATACACCTGGCGGGTTCGAATCCAGCCTGACCTGCCAAACAACAATGATGGCAGCAACCAAAAAATGGTCAGGTGTTGTGGTGGGCGCCTGTGTTCCCAAGCTACTTGGGAGGTGGAGGCAAGAGACTCGCTTGAGCCCAGGAATTGGAGGTTGCTGTGGGCTGTGATGCAACAGCACTCTATCCAGGGTGACAGTTTGAGGCTCTGTCTCAAAAAAAAAAAAAAGAATTTTATATTTTGCCAGTTCCTTCCATATTTTGCAATCGTTTTATGAAATATGTGTTTGTAATAAAAAAAAATTGTTTTTCTTCTCTTTGAACTTTTTAGCTTTTGTGGTTCATATGCTTTCACTGCTGTATAATATTTCATTGACAGTTTATATCAGTAGCTTTTTTTCTATCATGAACTTTGCTGTAAGAGTTAAGACAGATGCCTAGGATTACTAGAACATTAAGTCCGCTAATATTAAATGTTATAAGGAATACCAAAATATTTTCTAAAGCGGTCATACCAATTTATATATTCCTTTCAATTGTGTCAATACAGGGTATCTTCATCTTTCTCCTTTTTGCCATTCTAAATGTGATGTACTTCCTTGCAGTAATAATATTTATTTCCCTAATAATGAGATTTCATATATTTGTATTTCCATTTCTGTAGGGAATGAAATAAATAAAAGAAACGTTGCCCATTTTTCTGCTGTGGTACTTGTTATTTTCTTACTGCTTTTCAGGTGCTCTTTATTACGTGTTGATACTAAATCCTTTGTGGTTTATATGCATTAAAAATATCTTTTAATAGTTTGTTCCTGGTTTTATTATTTTTGTTTGTGAATATACAATGTAACTGAATTTATGAATCTATTATTTTAGAATTAGCATTTTGATATCTTGCTTAAGAATGATTCTGTAACTCAAGGCCTAAACATATCCTGTTCCTTGTAAATATTTTAAAATTTGTCCTTTTATATTTAAATCTTTAATCAATTGGAATAATTTCTTTTGGGGGTGGTATCACAGGCATCTAGTTTTAATATTTCCTTTTTTTGTTTGAATGACCAATTTCCTCCAATCATGCATTGAATAATGCCCCTTATTTTCTCAGATTCTGCAAAGCATAAAATTTCTGTAAATCATCTCTTAATTTTATGAGCCCATACATGTGATTTAATCCATGCACCACTATTTTCATTTTTATAGTCCCATAATAAATCTCAATAATAAAAGGGGTATGAGTCTCCACCTTATTTGTTCAAGAGAATTTTAGTTTTCTCAGACTTGGCTCATCCATAAAAATTTCAGAACCAGTATGTCAAATTCTCATACAATGTTTGTCCATTTAAGTTGAAATTTTTAGATGTCTCTCAATAATATATATTATTTTCTTTCAAATTGGTCATGCACATCTTTTTTAAGGCTGCATAATATTTCATGGTGCACATATACCACAATTTATTGATCCATTCATGGGTTCATGGGCACTTGGGCTTCTCTATGACTTAGCAATTATGAATTGGGCTGCAGTAAACATTCTGGTGCATATATCTTTGTTAAAATGTGATTTTTGGTCTTCTGGATATATACCTAGTAGAGGAATTGAAGGATGGAATGGTAGATCTGTTTTTAGATCCCTAAGTGATCTCCAAACATCTTTCCAAAAGGAACGTATTTATTATACGTTTTTATTTCCACCAGCAGTGGAGAAGTGTTCCCTTTTCTCCACATTCATGCCAACATCTCTGGTTTGGGGATTTTGTGATGTGGGCTAATCTTAATAGGGTTAGATGATATCTCAAAGTAGTTTTGATTTGCATTTCTCTGATGATTAAGGATGATGAGCATGTTTTCATGTGTCTGTAGGCCGTGCACCTGTCTTCTTCAGAGAAGTTTCTCTTCAAGAAGAAGTCACTTGTTCTTTTCTTGCTAATATGTTTGAGTTCTCTGTGAATTCTGATTATTAAATCTTTGTTGGAGACATAACATGCAAATATCTTCTCCCATTCTGAGGGCTGTCTGCTGGCTTTACTTACTGTGTTTTTGGCTGTGCAGAAGCATTTTAGTTTGATCAGATCCCAGTAATGTATTTTTGGTGTTGCTTCAATTGCCTGGGAGGTCTTCCTCATAAAATATTTGCCCAGGCCAATTTCTTCAAGTGTTTTCCCTGTACTTTCTTCTAGTATTTTTATAGTTTCATGTCTTAAGTTTAAATCTTTAATCCAATGAGAGTATATCTTAGTTAATGTGAAAGGTGTGGGTCCAGTTTCAGTCTTCTATAGGTCACCAGCCAGTTCACCCAGCACCATTTGTTAAATAGGTAATCTTTTCCCCACTGAATGTTTTTAATTGGCTTATTAAAGATCAAATAACAGTAAGTAGCTGGGTTCATCTCTTGGTTCTCTATTCTGTTCCTTACATCTACCTCTCTGTTTTTGTGCCAGTACCATGCTGTTTTGATCACTACCGATTTATAGTATATTCTGAGGTGTGGTAGCATGATTCCTCCTGCTTTGTTTTTACTTCTGAGTAATGTCTTGGCTATTCAAGATTTTTTCTGATTCCATATAAAATGAAGTATTATTATTTTGAGATCTTTAAAGTATGACAGTGGAGCTTTAATAGGGATTGCATTAAAATTGTATGTTGCTTTGGGTAATATGGACATTTTAACAATGTTGATTCTTCCCAGCCATGAGCACGGTATGTTTTTCCATTC
>CAUYON010143599.1:0-19464 GCA_963573935.1 Arctocebus calabarensis | reverse complement strand
TCAAGCTGTTGCCCTGGGTAGAGTGGCATTATAGCTCACAGCACCCTCCAATTCCTGGGCTCAAGCGAGTTTCCTGCCTCGGCCTCCCAAATAGCTGGGACTACAGGTGCCCGCCACAACGCCCGGCTATTTTTTTTTTTTGGATGCAGCCATCATTGTTGTTTGGCGGGCCCAGGCTGGATTCGAACCCGCCAGCTCAGGTGTACATGGCTGGCGCCTTAGCCCGCTGAGCCACAGGCACCAAGCCCATTGTTTTTCTTTCATCTGAAATTTGTTCTATTAGCATTTCATTATAGTCTGGAGAAGACTACTACTGTATACTAGCTCAGGGGGGATTTCTAAGAACATTTAAATGGTGAAATGCGGCCATTTAGGCACAGTGACTCATGCCTATAATCCGAGGACTTTCAAAAGCTAAGGCAGGAAGACCTCTTGAAGCCAGGATTTTCAGACAAAACTGAGCAGCACACAGACAGAACTCATCTTCACAGGAAATTTAAAGCTTAGCTGGGCATGGTGGTACACACCTGTCATCTCAGCTACTCATAAGACTGAGGAGGGGGAGGAGAATCATTTGAGCCCAAGAATTTGAGATTACAGTGAGCTATGATCCTGTCACTATATTCCAGCTTGGGCGACAGAGTGAGAACTGTCCCTAAAAAGAAGAAAAGAAGGTGAAATGCACTTTACAGAATAACCTAATTCTGGAAAAGTATAAGCAATATGTTCAAAAGACTCTCAGCTGGAGAGCTGTTGCCAAGTCTTTACAAAAAAGGTTTGCTGCTGAGAAAAGAACTCCTTTTGTGAATCCAGTATACAGTGACTTATTTACAAAATTAGGAGGTAGTACAGCATCCTGTACTATGGAAAAAAAAACCTACCTGAGTTCCTTGGAAATATCATCTTCAAAGGAGACACAAAATACATAAGCAGTTGCAAAAGATGTATGGAGAAGTATAACTGATAGTGCTATGATCTTAGGGTGAGTAAAACCTAACTTGGTCAGGCAAGATTTTTTTTTAGTTTGTAGAAGAACAAAAAAAATGCAGATTAATAAAAACAGACAATATCACTGAATGAGCCCAAAATATATTTATGTAACCCTTTATTCCATCTTTACCCATATGCTGTCTCAATTTCCTCCTATATTAGAGCATTTCCAAGCCAACTTCTCTAGGTTATGCCAATTAATCACAAAACAGAGAGGCTGGCATGAATCTGACATTTCTAGAAGTATAGACTAAAAGACTTCACAGCTTTCAATGGCCTATTTTAAAGAAAATAAAAGCTGGTTTGTTCACTTGCTCAGCAGCTTTAAAAACAAACACAAAGGTTTCATGCTGCCATACTTTTATTATAGTAAAGAGCAATACTTGTGAAAGGTAAGTAAGTAACTGGATAATAAAAGCAGGATAAGAAAATACAAAGAAAAAAATAACAAACACAATTTCATACAAGAAATATACTAAACAACTAAGAAAAACTGTCCTATTTTCCACATAAATTACAGTCTTAAAGCCAACCCCAAAAGTTTTCCTTTTGTCCTGATTTTATTTTATTTTTCTTTTTATTCCCTTGCAGAAACACAGAGTACCCACCTCCTTTTACATGGTTAACAAATAATTTCAAAGAGCTTTAGAAAGTACCATTCCTTGGCCACCTACTAATTTCAGGTGCATGCATCTCATTAATTAAATATTCCTAAGAATATAACTAAATGTGCAGTATAACAACATGTTTGCTCTAGGTGATGTAATACAAGACAACAAAAGCATTAGTTCATGGTTCACCAAGATCTCATCCACAGGACTAACTCAAGAAACTAGTAAGTGTTAAGTGTAATTAACACAACATTCAGAATATCAACTTCTTTCTATACAGACCTTTGCTTTTGGTCCCAATGAAAGATTAGCCGTATTGTAGCAGCGTGTCCCCAACTTTCCCCTGATAAAAAAGAACATAATAAATATATATTGCCTCACTGACTAGGTTATACACATTCCTTAGAATGTCTATGACCAAATATAATCTTACTATACTTAATTTAACATACAAGAGTATACCTGGTTTAAAAAAACCTGGGAAATGAGTAACATCCTCATTTCTATAATGAGATTATAGATTTTTTACTTATCTAGGGAAATACTGAAAATCACTAATCCCTATTTACTTTTAGAAAACTTTATAGCTGAAGTCAATATATTTGCCAGTCTTCCATATTATCAGGTGTATTAACAAATTATTGAACCAAAGAAGGGAAAAAATCTCTGACAGAACATTTTTAATGATTTTAGTTGAAATAAATCTTTTTCTTCCCTTGAGAGTTTCACTTCGTCACCCTCAGTAAGTGCTGTGATATCACAGCTTATAGCAACCTCAAACTCCTGGGCTCAAGTGATCCTGTTACTTCAGTCTCCCAAGTAGCTGAGATTATAGGCACTTACCACACCGTCCAGCTATTTTTAGTAGAGACAGGGTCTCACTCTTGTTCTGGTCTCAAACTCTTTTTTTTTTTTTTTTAAAGAACAGAGTCTCACTATGTCACCCTCAGTAGAGTTCCGTACCATCACAGCTCACAACAACCTCAGATTCTTGGGCTTAAGTGATTCTCTTGCATCAGCCTCTCAAGTAGCTGGAACTACAGGCCCTCACCACAATGCCCAGCTATTTTTTTCTTGTAAATCTCTTTGTTGTTCGGCAGGCCTAGGCTGGGCTCAAGCCCACCAGCTCCACTGTATGTGGCTGGCGCCCTAGCCACTAATCTACAAGGCTGGTCTCAAACTCTTAAGCTCAAGTAATTCACTTGCCTCAGCCTCCCTAAGTGTTAGGATCACAGGTGTTGAGTCACCGCACCCAGCCATGGAAATAAATCTTGAGGCATTGTGATCTAACAAAACCATGACCGAGGTTAAGAACAGAGTTCATGGCTGGGTATAGTGGCTCATTTCTGTAATCCTAGCACTATGGGAGGCCAAGGCAGGTGGATTGCCTGAGCTCACAGGTTGGAGACCAGCCTAGGCTAGAGTGAGACCTTGTCTCTAAAAATAGCTGTGCATTATGGTGGGTACCTGTAGTCTCAGCTACTTGGGAGGCTGAGGCAAGAGAATCACTTAAGCCCAAGAGTTTGAGGTTGTTGTGAGCTGTGACACCATGGCACTCTACTGAGGGCAACAAAATAAGACTGTCTCAAAAAAAAAAAAGGGAACAGAGTTCGTAAGTCCACATAATGTAGTGTGATTTATATACAGAGTGTCCACAAAGTTCGTGTGCAATTTACAATATAAACCTATTTTAAATTGCACATGAACTTTATGGACACCCAGTATAAATGCATTCATACTTCCTGCTGCCTAAGACCGTAAGCATTCTGAGGGCAAAAATCATCTTATGAATATTTATATCACCAGAATTGACATAATAGTTGTCAGATAGTAAATACTCAATAAATATTTGTTAAATAAATGAAAGAAACAGTAGTATCTAAGGACCTTGTGTTTGGTGCTAAGCTTTCTCAATGAACAAGAAAAATACAGTATCTGCTTTCTTTTTTTTGTCTTACAATGTTGCCCTTAGTAGAGTGGTGTGGTGTCACAGCTCACAGCAATCTCAAACTCTTGGGCTTAAGCGATTCTCTTGCCTCAGCCTCTCAAGTAGCTAGGACTACAGGCGCCCGCCATAATGCCCAGCTTTTTTTTTTTTTTTTGAGACAGAGACTCAAGCTGTCACCCTGGATAGGGTGCCGTGGCATCACAGCTCACAGCAACCTCCAATTCCTGGGCTCAAGCAAGTCTCCTGCCTCTGCCTCCCAAGTAGCTGGGACTACAGGCGCCCATCACAACGCCCAGCCATTTTTTGGTTGCAGCCATCATTGTTGTTTGGCAGGCCGGGCTGGATTCGAACCCGCCAGCTCAGGTGTACGTGGCTGGTGCCTTAGCCCGTTGAGCCACAGGCACCGAAACAATGCCCAGCTTTTTTTTAATTGCAGTTGTTTAGCTGGCCTGGGCCAGGTTCAAACCTGCCACCCTTGGTTTATGTGGCTGGTGCTGTAACCACTGTACTACAGGTGCTGAGCCAGTCTCTGCTTTCATGGGGTTATAGTACTAAACAAGAAGCGAATGACAGAGGCAGAAAAAAGTGAAATTAAAATGTTCATCTGATTAATTACCCACCTAATGCAGGAACCAGCAAAGCCTGATTTTTATCAATCTTTGTTGTCATCTGATTAGTTAAAATTACCTACAAAATCAAAATGTGATAAAATTAGGTACATCTTACCCCAAATTTTATCAAGTAAATAATCCTGTGATTTTAACATCCTGAGTATAATCTGTTAAAGAAAGACACTTAATAAAATTTTTCTGGGTGTAGTGCCTCACGTCTGTAATCCTAGCACTCTGGGAGGCTGAAGTGAGAGGATTCCTTGAGTTCATGAGTTTAATACCACCTAAGCAGGAAGGAACAAGGCCCCAACTATACTAAAAATAGAAAAATTAGGCATTGTAACCAATGCCTATGGTCCCAGCTATTTGGGAGGGAGGCAGGGAGATTGCTTGAGCACAGGAGTTTGAGGTTGTTATGAGCTATGACAATGCCGCAGCACTTGGATTATCCAGAGTGACAGGAAATCCTCTTGCCTTAGCCTCCTAAATAGCCCAGCTAGTTTTTCTATTTTTAGTATACACAAGGTTGGCGGTGCCTGTAACTCAATAGGTATACACAGAGGCTGGCGGGTTTGAACCTGGCCCAGACCAGCTAAAACAACAATGACAATTGCAGCAAAAAAATAGCCGGGCGTTGTGGTGGGTGGCTGCAGTCCCAGCTACTTGGAAGGCTGAAGCAAGAGAATCATGTAAGCCCAAGATTTGAAGGTTGCTGTGAGCTGTGACGCAACAGCACTCAACTGAGGGCAATAGCTTGAGACTCTGTCTCAAAATAAATAAATAAAAATTAAAAAGCAGTATATACAAAGTCTCAGTCTTGCTCAGGCTGGTCTCCGGTAATCTACCTGCCTCAGCCTCCCAGAGCACTAAGATTATAGGCATGAGCCACGATGCTTGGCCTGGTAAAAATTTTTTTTAATTTATCCCTAAATACAAGTAGTTATCTCAAAACATGATTCTAGAGCAGTGGTTTTCAACCCTCCTAAAGCCATGGCCCTTTAATACAGTTCCTGTGTGTCACAACCCCACAGTTTGAGAACCACTGTTGTAGACACAATAAAACGTTTTTCAATAGATAATACAAAGAAGTTCTTATCAAAATGAAAGAATAAAGGCTCGGCGCCTGTGGCTCAATGGGCTAAGGCACTAATCCCGTACACCTTTGCTGGCAGGTTTGAATCCAGCCCGGGCCCGCCAAACAACAATGGCTGCAACCAAAAAAAAAAAATGGCCGGGTGTTGTGGCGGGCACCTATAGTCCCAACTACTTGGGAGGTGGAGGCAGGAGACTTGCTTGAGCCCAGGAATTGGAGGTGGCTGTGAGCTGTGATGCCACAGCACTCTACCAAGGGTGACAGCTTAAGGCTCTATCTCAAAAAAAAAAGAAAGAATAAAATAGTCATGTATCACTTAACAGTGGGGATATGTTCTGAGAAATGCATTGTTAGGCAATTTGTTCAATGTGTGAACACCATGACATACTTAAACCTAGGTGGTACAGCCTGCTACCCACCTAGGCTATACGACGTAGCCTATTGCTCCTAGGCTACAAACCTGTACAGCAGGTTATTGTCTTCAATATTTTAGGCAACTAGTACACAATGGTAAATATTTGTGTATCCAAATGTTTCTAAACATAGAAAAGTAACAATAAAAATACAACATAAAGATAAAACTTGGTACACCTATATAGGGGACTTACCATGCACGAGCTTAGAAGTTGCTCTAAACAAGTCAATGAGTTAGATTATATACTAATGTAGACTTGATGAACACTGAACACTTAGGCTACATTAAGTATATAAAAATATTTTCTTCCTTCAACAATAAATTAATCTTAGTTTACTATAATTACTTCATAAACTTTTTTTTAACTTTTTGACTCTTTTGTAATAACACTTAGCTTAAAACACAAACATATTGTACAGTTATGCAAAAATATTTTTATAACTTTTCTTTATTTTAAATTAGCTTCTTTCTGTTAAAATTTTTTTAACTTTTTAAGCTATTTTGTTAAAAACCAAGACATAAAACATGTATCAATCTAGGTCTACATAGAATCAGGAACATCAATATCACTGTCTTCCACCTCCACATCTTGTCCCACTGAAAGGTCTTCAGGGGCAATAACACACATGGAGCTGTCATAACCTATGATAACAATGCATTCTTGGAATACTTCCTGCAAGACCTGCCTGAGGTCTTTTTTTAAAATAAGTAAGAGTACACTCTAAATTAATGAAAACAAGTATAGCAAATACAATAACCAGTAACATAATTATTATCAAGTATTGTACGCAATTGGTTGTATGTGCTAAATTTTATCCAACTAGCAATGCAGTAGGTTTGTATACCTACTGCAGCATCACCACAAACATGTCACTAATGAAATGCACCATGGTATTATGACACCTACAATACCAGTCACTAGGGGATAGGAACTTTTCAGCCCCATTATAATATTATAGAACCACCATCATATATGAAGTTTGTTATTGACCAAAATGTAGGTACATGATGTGTGACAGTAAAGTAAATAATACACAAAGTTCTAAAGAATAAAACGTTCACATGTGTGGTACATATTCGAAGGGTCAGGAGAAAACTTCTAAATATGGATCAAAAAATGTTTTCATATAGTAAACGAGAAAATATCATGAATGGTATGTCAATCAGGCAGATAAAAATATCTCAGAAGTGTGAAGCCCACACACTGTACCCCATGATTGAACTAATGTACACAGCTATGATTCAATAAAAAAATAAATAAAGAAAAAGAAAAAGAAAGAAAGAAAATTAATGTTTATGGTGCTTCTAATATATTCTATGCTTTAGTATTAGAATGTTCACATATCTTACTTTAAATCTCATATTTTAAAACCTTATACATTTATTTTAAGAAGTAGAAATGGAGACTCAGAAAACCTAAGTCACCTGTCAAGTTAATATAGGGATAAAACCATGAAACATCTTCATTTATTGGAAAGAGGATGGACAGGATGAAGCTGAGACAAGGTAGTTAATTCAATAAGCTTAAAATGTTTTATAAAGAATATTATTCTCAAAATCAATAGCATTATGATTAGAGAAAAAGCATCAATATTAACTAGGCAATAAATATTTTTAAATCAAATGTGAACTGAGCAGTAGTTTCTTTCATTGTGTATCACACACTCACCGCACACACATAGCCACATTTACATTTCAGAACTTTGGGGTGAAGGGTGAACTTTCCACCTTGAAAAATGGAGATTTGCATCATTTACAGTAACAGGCGTTGAGGGTTGAATGTGTTCCATCAGAACACAGGTTGAAATGACTGAGTTGTCTCCCTCCAGCCTGCTGGAGTCCCTCTATTTCCTGAGACCAGCAAGAATAATGAGGAAAGCTATGATTATTTTACCCACCTTGTTCTCAACCCAGACCTTGACTTATAGGAGTAAAAAAAAAAAAAAAGAAAGAAAGAAAGAAAGAAAGAAAAATGCTAGCCTTTTTGGAGAATACTTGTGGGAGAAAAGCAAAAGTAAGTGGTGAGCCCAGAAATAATGATCTTTAGGTGTGTTTTCCTTAATGTGTGAGTGGGTACAAACAAACACATGGACATTTTGGTTTTCACATAGATATAACATTATGCTTATAGTTTTATACCCACTTTCATAACACTTTTAAGTTGTGGATACTTTTCTATATCATTAAATGTCACTTTCTAATGTCACTTTTATTTGATACATGAAATTCTCTTATGTCAATGTTTCATAACGCAGTTGCTAATGTGGAACCCTTGCTTTCTCCTATAATTTACAAAGCAGTGTCACATACATTGGAATTTTATTCTTTCAATTGGACAGAGCTCTTTCCACTCTGTTTATCTCAATGGACACATTTAAATAAAAACACCTCTTGATCAAGTGGTTTATACTTTCAAATAAGACAATAAAAAGTCTTATTCTTTTTCCCTCACCTCAATCTCATTATCACTCTGAATTTTAACATTGTTTTTGAGCCATGAAGCAATCTTTCTTTCATCTCCACAGTCCCTTATGCTCATGTGGATGTATATTTTTAACATTCTATAATTGCCTTCATTTTTCTTGCTATCTTATGTGACAAATATGTTTTTAGAATTATCAGTGATAAGGTTTGCTGCATATTTTTATTATTAAGGTTTCATTATAACAAACATACATGAATGGTACAATTTGCCAAAACATTTACCAGCATAGCAGGGTATCAGGTTAAATATAAAATTATCCTTCCCTCAACTGTCTCTCCAATCACATTCTCCAGAAGTAATTGCTGTTTAGATTTTCTTGAGATATTCTGGACATGTCCTGTACATGCAATTGCATTTCATGTCCATTTTTATGACAACCTGTAAGTTACTTCAAATAGCTCAACACTAGGACACTTTCTTCACTTAGGCAATAGAGAGTCATAAATTTGTTTTAGGGAGAAATCAATCCTCTTTCCTTATGACAAAAATATGTTATCAAGCAAATTGTATGCAATGTGGCTTAAAGAAAATTCCAAAAGTAAGTTAGATTTCTAAAGAGAAGAGTTCACTTTTAAGATTGTGTAGCTAAGGCCTAATTACCTTCAAAAGTTTGTTCGGGTGTCACTCCCATCAATGATATATAAGAATTTCACCATTCATTCCTGAAGTTTGAATATGATCAAGGAGAGAATTTCTGTGAGCTCTTGAATGTTTTATTTTCTTAATAGTATCCAGCATTGTCATTATCTCTGCTTTATTCTTTATTCTTTAATTGTAGGCTTCTAGGGCTTTTAAAGACCTGCCCATGGCTAAACTCCCTGACGTTATTTTCTTTCCTCCTTCCTTCCCATATGCTCTAGTCTGGCCTTTCTGGTGCTCAAACTGGTCCTGGGATGAGCCAAGTTGTTCCTCTGTCAGGGCCTTAACCTGCTGTTCTCTCTGACTCAGAAGCTTTTCCCACAGATCAGCAGTTGTTGAACCTTTTTGTTCACTGGATTCTTTATATTCTTTTTTTGAGAGGGAGGAGGAAAGGTTCAATCCTGAACCTTTCACCAAGTCAGTTAATTATTATATGACTGATTCTTTTTTTTTAAAGATATATTTTATTTTTTAATTTACTGTTTAATTAAAATCACAACTGTATACATTTATGGTATGTGAGGATTTGATATACAAAGTAGAATGCTTAAATTAAACTAATTGACATTGCCATCACCTCAATTACTTGTTTTTGTGGGAAGACATTTAAAATTTATTCTTAGTTATTTTGAAATGTAGCCTTTTATTGCACACAGTAGATGAGATCCCACCAAATTTCCCCCTCCCTTCTGCTCCCACCAATTGCCCTTGCCCCTTCCAATTCTCTATATTCTTAAGAAATTATTGATATTTTGAGGATCCTATATATGTATGGGATATATGTAGGATCCATATTTGAGGATATATGTAAGGTTCATCTCTCAGCATTTACCACATTCAGAATTAACACTGAGAAATATTTTACATATTTAAGTAATTCATTAAGATAATAATGGAACTATTTCATGTTAACCGAAATAACATATTTTATGATATGCCTATATTTAAAAATACATAGTAATAGGAATAGAATTGCCTTATATGTTTTCAAATCTATTTAATGTGTTAATTAGTGCAAGTGAGCTGAATTTTTATGCCTGCCACTTAGTTCTACATGGTATGATACGTTGCTTTGGTTGCTACATACGAAGAAAATCTCACCACACATAGATATCAAATTGGAAAGAAGTATAGTAACAGCATTTTTAGGTAATTTCAGCTGCCTTTTCTTAACAAAAAATTTAAACTCAGAACATATTGGTTTCATAAAGATTAATTTCAATGTGAAACTGAAATCATATCAAGGAAAATTTTCTAATGTGGTTTCCAAAATTCTGATATTTTCTTGGAAGTTCAAATTTTGTCAACTATTGTCAATTGTTTTCCTTGAACTAAAAGACACACTTTACTCTTTTTCCTGAGAATATATTTACCAAATATTGAAAAAAATCATAATTTGTAGTTACACTTTTAATTAAAAATGATGTTCCATAAAAAGAAAAAGAAGTGGTTACTTCATCCAGAGTTGCCTCTAGATTTTAGAGTCCATTGTGTATACAGTTGAATATTTAGTTCATTTTTCTTTAAAATCTGAATAATTGGTCTCAAAATCATGCCACAACTCAATGTTACCTTAAATCTATTTTAAATGCTCTGTTGTATAGGACAAAATAAGTTAAAGTGTTAACATCTATAACTTCAACATAAATATGGCTTTCATAAGCTTTCTGTTATTTCCATTTTCACCTACTTTTTTGTGAGCAGGGTTCTCCTTTCATGATTCAGAGAACTCCTTGATATATCAATTTTGTGCCTTAAAGACAACAGTTCTTCTATATACAAAGAACATATTATAATTTCTATTTTGTCATTAGTTCAATAAACGAATGAAACATTAATTCAAAATATAAGTTATATTACATAAAATTTCAAAGGTTAAAATTTTTTAAAAATAAAGATATTGTAAAATAAATTTGCAGTGATTATAACAAATAGTAATTATTATTATTATAAATAAGTTATTGGATGATAACTAGTGCACAAAATCAATAGCAGGCATAAAGTAAGTAGTTAGAAAGACAAGATTGTTACCAAAAGCAAATGAAGGTAATCTCTAAAAACAGGCTTATAGTCTAATCCACCATTATAGAAAATTCTAGAAAATACCAGAATTCATAAGCAGACATTTTATTAGCTATTAAGAGCAATGACATCATCAGATGTAGCTTCTGAAAAATGCCATTGTTCACTTTGGAGAGAATTAAAGTGAAAAATGCAAATGGCAACTTACTATCATTATAAAAATAATTTTTATGGGCTAGATTTCCTTGATGGGTCTGAGACTACTGCCCTCAACCACTTTATGGTTGGCTTCTTGTCACATAGATCTCAGCTTTCTAAGCGAGACTTCCTAACCTCCCACCCTAGGGTAGTCTCCAAGCTCCTCTTCTAGTTAATCTCTATCATTTTAATACATTATAGTTTTGAATCATTTACCACTCTCAGAAGCTATTTTAGTGGGTTCATTTTTTAACCAACTATTTTCTAACTTTGAGATTCTAGTATGTCACTTCCACAAGAATACGGACTTTATCTGTCCCTTAGACTTGACACCGAGCAGGCCTCCATGCATATTTGTTGAATAAACAAAATACTTTTCTAAAATATTTCTTACTATTCTCAATTGTCTTGTTTTTCAGATACATTTTATATACATTTTTTCTGTATCAGAAATGATAGAATTATATTTGAGAGTGATCATGCCTATTTTATAGATCATCTGAGACGTTGGCACCTTTGACATCTGACTAAGGTTGTGTTTTGACTTACAAGGGTGAATTGTCTCAGCATTTGTATGTGTGTGTGTGTGAACATCTAGCTTTTTTAACTGAATCAGAATAATAAATTAATTAACTTTTCAAAATTCCATGCTATGACAGAATTATGATGGATCCTATTTTAAGTACTACAGAATTTAAAATAGCTTTTTTTTTTTAAATCTTTTCTTAAGGTCCAGAATCTCTTGTTTCAATAAATGAACCATTCAAACTTGGGAGATATAATCCTGTGATGGGCAATGCTGATACGGGACAAGCAAGTAGAGGAAAAGAAAAAATGCCACTTATCGTTTGACACTACACTTTTTTTTATGACACTTATAGTTTTGTTTCAAAGTTCTGGGTTGAAACCTAAAAGTTTGTTAGCTTGTCTTCTAAAGCTCTTACAACAGGTGAATACCACTGCATGTGACGCACTTCTGTCCGATGTTTTAGCTTTATGCATATATATGTATGTGTACATTTATATGTAATGATATATAAGGATTACACATAGCCCAGGATTTAAGTCAAGTGACATATGAAGAGGTGTAACAAAGTACAAGAAGATAGTCCAACAACACTTCGTTATGTGATCAGGGGCAATTCACTGAGCCTCAGTTTATTCATCTCTAAATCAAGAATTGCCCTCTGCCTATCTCATAAAACTTTCTTTGTGAACATCAATGAGTTAATTTGTTTAAACTTCTTGGAATAACTCTTTCAATAGAGTGAGCATTCAGTCAATATTAGTTGTTGTTACCATCACAGAGATCCACCACTTTCAGCATCTCTGAAAGTGTTCACAGGAAGGTGGTGCGTGGTGTAGCAACAGCAAGTCCTTGAGGTGAGAATCACCGCTTCCGTCTCTTCTGTGGTTTGCTCTGCAGCCATTTCCTCCATGTGTATAAACTTTAAACTTCATTCTTGACATTTGTAAAATAGAGTTAATTACATCCATCATGGAGATGTTAAGGGTATTGAGTTGATAAATAAAACTGCTAGAACATTGTAAGCATGTAGTGATTGATTTTTATAAACCCATACATACAAACTAGACTAATATTCATCAATGGGTGCTTAATATTCATGCTAATGTTTACATTTAAAAAGGTGTGAAACCCAATAAAAATGACAAGTTATTTTTAAATGTTATAAAATAAAGTGATAAAAAAGCAGCAAAAGGGAATATAACATGTATAAAATATAACAAATTTTATAAAGCAGGGCAAGCCTCCCTCTTGCATAAAATAATATTTAAGCTGGATAGGAAAAGGTAAGGAAGTAGAGAAAAGGGGTTCAATGCAAGCATTTTGGAATTTTTGAACGAGGACCAGACAATAAAAGTGTGGTGGTTGAGTGGCATGAAAATGGTGAATGGACAGGTAATAATGACTGGTTTATGTAAGGTGTCAGGGTCATACTATGGATTTTGGATTTTTGTTCAAGGTCTTTGTGATGCTAAAGACTGTATGTAGTGGAATGAAAATAGGAGGGGGGAAGTCCAAATGAAACACACCAGCATTAGTCCAAGCAATTAATTAAGATGGTTTTGCCCTAAAGAGGTTGAATTGGAGATGTACATAACTTGGAATATGCAATTACAGCAAAGTCAAGTGTAGTTTCTCTTTATGCCCTGAAGGTTTGCTGAAACTGATCTTATGATAAGAAGATGAATGGTAGAACAATATATACAAATTTATTAATGTTCATGGGAGAAACTCAGAAGAGAGGGATTACCCAGGAACTCAGTTGTGTGCAGATGGTTATATACCCTTCTCGTATAAGGATTTAAAAATGGGGGAAATATGACCATTTTGAGGACCAGTAAATGATTTTCAGGGGGAATGTATAGTTCTCAGAGGCAGACATTATCCTCTAAATCACTTTCTTAGAAAACTGAACAGGGCCAATAAATTAAAGGAAGGTGAGGGCAGAACTGCGCTGTGGAAAAGGTCGTATTAGTGTGTAAAGTCTCCTGGGTAGCCCCTCAGATCTGTTCCCTCAGAATAGATGAAGTCTCCAAGGTAACGCCTCAGATCTGCCCCTCAGAATAGATGAAAAGTCTATCTGGACCTGATGATGAGTGACTTTTAGTCACTTACCTTTTCTGGTCATTAATCTTTCCTGGTTATTTGATAAGATTTCTAGAGAAAACGGTCTTAAGACAATTGCTTTTTTTTTAATACAGATAAGTTTCCTTGGTCAGATAAGAAGATTCTAGACAGAATCTCTCCCTGTGTTGAAAAGGGAAGGTCAGAGAGACATGGAGGTTGCTTCTTTAGGGCAGCACATCAAAAGGCCATACTTGAAACAATCCCTTATAACTTCTATAGCAATTTAAATTAAAATAAATATAAACCTATAAAGTAAACATAAAACTTTTATTTAATTCTTATTTTTTCCCCTTCAAGGAAACCCCATCATTTATTCATCGGTCCATACACAAAAATCTTTAGGCGCCAGTTTGCACTAGAAAACAACCCCCGACTTCAAGAAATACACAGTCTAAGTGGGAGAGACACAAATAAACCTGCAGTTACGAGTCCACATGACCAATGTTTTCCCAGGAGGAAGAACATGGTAGTAGGGATGGTACAGCAACAGCATCATACCCAGCCCTGAGTTGTCAGAGAAGGTAAGACTAAAATACAGCTTTAGAGCCAAGGACAGACTGATGTTAGCCAGAGAAAAAAATGTCCGGGCAATTCCAAGCAGAGGGAAGTTTTTATAGGGTTTAAATGAAGGGAGAAACGTATACTTGGGAAAATTGACTGGTTCTCTGTGACTGAATTCAAAAATAGGTCTGTAGAGATATTCCAAGTTATAAATAAACCTCCTTTTCTTTGGATTAACTTTGTGATGGCTCAGAACACATCATTTCCCAATGAGCTAAATTACTCTAAATGTTACTTGAAAGTAACCTTTAAGATTAAATATATTTCTAACTTAACTTATGTACAACTGAACACATTTTTAGGATAGTAGGCATATCCTCATAAGATTTTGAGGATTTAAAGAATCCTATGTGTGTTTTTGTAGACCAAAACCATGTGGCATGTTTTAGAAATGACATAATGTTGACTCATTAGAAAATAAGTTCCACTTAAAACAAACGGACTTCTAAAAGCAAATGGTATATGTACTCATTATTTTAGTGTTGAAAGTTTTGGTCTTGAAATGTGATATGTACCTGACGTTTCCCATACCCTTCCTCTATTACATTTGCAAGGAAATCATTGAGACTTAAGATTAAGTAGTTAACACACTTTCAGATGATACACATTTTCCAGGGTTATATGGTTTCCCTTAAGTTTCAGAAGGGAATTTCAGAAAATAGCTCTGGGGTTTTAAAATACAAGTTGTAGATGACTTATTCATAAGCCACAAAGATGTTTTTATGATAATTATTTCAATATTGAAAACTCTAAGCTTACCTCCTGTAGACTAAATATTTTCTGGATACTCACCCAAGCCTATCATATTCCAACCCAGGCCCAATTTCTTCCTTTGCACAACAATAGAATTACCTTAATGCCAAATGAAAATCCTTCTAAGAAGAAAATTGGGTAACACATTATACTAATTTTGGCAAAGATTTTTTTTTGACATATTTTAATATTTTTCAGGTCTTTTAATTTTGTTTCTCTAGTTAAGGTTGGCCATAGTTCCTATTTTGAAATAACACAATGATTTTTAAAGTTGGTTGTTGATCAAAAATCATTCAAGTAACTTTAGAAAATACAGATATCCAAGAGATTTCCCTTGGAAATCCTTATTACATAGGCATGAATAAGGAATACACATTTTTAACTATTATCTAAAAGGACCAGGATAATTATTCAGGTGGAATAATTTACATTGCATTAATTTCCCTATTTTTACTTCTCTATGTAATAGATGATCCCATCACCTTAAGTTTAGAGCCCTAAGACCAACATGGAGTGAAAAGTTTCCCCCATTGCACCATTGAAATGATCTTTGAAAGACCCCAGATTCTAAATCCTTGATTCTTGTAATTTTATACACTAAAGAGCTCCTTCACAGCCTTCCTTCATTTTCAGTTGTCCTTTGGAGAGAGTTTCCCTGCCTTTAAAAATATTTTGTAATAAAATATTTGTCTATAATGAAAGAAATTGAAGTTCAAGAAAGGGTCCTCTAGGAGGATTCAGAGTGGGGCTCAGAGTTGCTTTCCTCACACCCACCTACTTAGTCCACAAATAATACATTTTAAGAAACAAACATATTGAATGACTCGGGGCCTTCAAGAATTCATTTTCTGTTTGGATATAGGCTTCAGGAAAGACAGAAGGCTATGTGGACACAAAGTACGTATTCATTTTATGTTGGTTGAAAATTAATGCATTATATTTAGACCTGCAAGGAAAGCTGACATACTTATTTATTTTTAATTTTTAATTTATTCTCCCTTCAATCAGCACTAGATGGTAGAAAATATGAATTTACTATTTGGCATTTTGTTTGTCTCTATTTAAATCATCTCTCCAATTTATAAAGTAATTTTAACCTTTCAGAGTTTAACAACCTCACCATGATCCTCTGTGCAGTGAAGTGTGGATGTGCAGAATCTTGTATATCCTCCTGGTGGCAGGGGACTGGAGTGAGATGTGGCTATGGGGGTTGTGTTATGGTTTTTTTCCTCCTGAGTGTCTTTATTGACTGACTCTTGTGCCTGAAGATTATGACTCTTGAGCTTACAACCTCATCTCCTGAATCAGTCTTGCCCTAATCAATGCAGTCCGGTGACTGCCATCAAGACCCCACTTCCAGTATCAGAACCAAGGACAGAGTACTTGGAATTTAGAGTGGGAAGGGGACAAGGGACCTGAGTTCTTATATTCCTTTCCTATTGTTCCTGTAATAAATCATTAGAAATTTCATGGCTTAAAAAACCACAAATTTGTTATAGTTCTGGAGCTCGGAATTCAAATGGGAGTTTGGTTAAAATCAAGTGTTCAGCAGGATGCTTTCCTTCTGGAGTAGCTAGGAGAAAATTCATTTTGTTGCCTTTTCTGGTTTCTGCAGACCACCCAGATTCCATGGCTCTTAAGCTCACATTGTCAAAGAAAATTGTGACCTGCCTTTCTTCCTCACTGCATCACAATATTCTGATATTGACTCTTCTGTCTCTCCTTTATGAGGCTCATCTGGATAACTGAGGATAATCTCCCTATTTAAAGGTCAGCTGAGTATCACCATTAATCTCATCTGCTACCTACATTCTATATTTCCATACAATGTAACATATTCACAAGTTCTGGAAATGAATGAATTGAGAAGCCATTACTCTGCCTACAACAGTTTCCAATAGTTTCCATTTTGTGGAATTATAGTTTCATTGAAATAAAATCTACAAAGAAGTTTAATGGAAAGAAACTCTGCTCTTTAGATCTATGATTTCCAATATGCTTAATAATGACTTTAAAAAATCAATTACAGTCAGACCACACAGTAGAGAATTTGACTTGTCTATTTTTAATATATTTTTTAAATATTCAGGTAGGAAGGTGAGTTGAGATGTGACCTTTGATGAAGTAACTTAGCTGTTACAGGTCCAAATTTGTTAATTCAGTCCTCCCTCAGAAGCCAAAGAGAATAAAATTATACTGGATTTATTCTGGATCTGGTTAATAACCTTTCTGGGAATAAACATTGAAATAACCTAAAAAGTACACTGAGAAGTTTGCCTGTGGGTATGCGGATTGTCCTTCCCAGATGTGATGTGCAGGCTGGACTGCTGACCAGACAGGGAGGGCATGAGTGCTGGTAAGTCTGGAGTTAGTTCTGTGATCGTCATGGTCATGACTCAGAGTGGAATCTTGAAATAAATCATCATGTCATTTTGCCATTTTGGAAAAAAAGAAAAAGACAAGTAGAAAAGCAAACTGCACTGCACTTGGGCTGGGTCGTAGGTCACAACTATCAAAAAGACTTCCCCAAACTACTGTCATTGTAGCCATGACATTTTCAGGATCCATGTTAATCTCCTCCCCTTCCCTTCACCTTGTTCCCTGCCTTCTTCTCAGTTATATTTCCCTGTGTTACTCTGATCTCCTGAAACACCTTCATTCCATGTGTGGGTGTGACTTTAGTACATAGGCTCCCCACAAAACTGAGGGCTGAACAGAGCTAAAAAGTACAAAGTCAGCGGGTGTTTCATGACTTTTAGATTTACTACCTCCATTCAAGTAGCTTTATATATGATTCTTGCTTATGTCCACTATTCCATAAAGAATACTGTTAGAGGCTGGGCACCTGTAGCACAGTGTTCATGGCACCAGCCACATGCACCTTGGCTGGTGGCTTTGAGCCCAGCCCGGGCCAGCTAAACAACAATGACAACTGCAACAAGAAAAGAGCCAAGCATTGTGGCAGGTGCCTGTAGTCCCAGCTACTTGGAGGCTGAGAAAAGAGAATAGCTTACACCCCAGAATTTGAGGTTGCTGCGAGCTGTGATGATGCCATGCCCACCAAGGGTGACACAGTGAGACTCTGTCTCAAAAAAAAAAAAAAAGAAAGAAAAAGAATACTGTTAGAATACACACACACACACACACACACACACATATATGTTTACATATGTATATATTTAAAATTTCTTAGAAAAAGTTTTAAAAAGTTATTCTTAGATATGTTTAATAGATGCTTTGGTTTGAAGTCTATCCCTTTCTTTCTTAATTCCAAATATCATATTCCTCCCCAAATTATTGTATAATATGGAAAGGAAAAAAATAAACACTGGGAAAGGAGTTGCAAACATAAATGAAATTCCAAGATCTCCCTATCTCACCAATGTATGAAACTTTCTGAATGGAGTGGTAAAAAATATTCAAGACATTACTTGGTATTTATAGACTATGACTCTAAAGCACTAGGTTTAATTTGGTCCCCCTAAACAGACTTCATTGTCCGAGTGGAACTTTCACAAGTAGCTTACTTTAATGCCTTATTCCTTTAAAGAGTTTTTCCATGATAGTGACAGAGAAATTCACCATGGCTACTTGGTTTCCTCATGCTTTTCACACAAGCATTTAAATATGATTCTCTTGTACTCCAGTAGTCTCTTAAAACTTGTACTTCACAGAAATGCCTGTGGCTCAGTGAGTAGGGCACCGGCCCCATATACTGAGGGTGGCGGGTTCAAACACAGCCCCGGCCAACTGCAACTGGCTGGGTGTTCTGGCAGGCACCTGCAGTCCCAGCTACTGGGGAGGCTGAGACAAGAGAATCGCCTAAGCCCAAGAGCAAGAGGTTGCTGTGAGCTGTGATGCCAAGGCACTCTACCAAGAGGGATAGAAGGAGACTTTGTCTCTAAAAAAAAACCTACTTCATAACCAATCCATGATTCAGAAATAGTCACACTCTGGATCCCACAAATTTACCAGTCTTTACCAATTTAACATATACTATGAACACTAAAGTTATGCATAACTGATAAGAATACAGGACTTGGGATAGGGTGGTAGTATTTATTCTTTCACTATTGATCTATCTTATTTATTTTTTATTTCTGATTATAATATAACCTCTTTAATCTTTATAATATTTTAAATGTAATGAAACTAATAAAGTATAAATAGTTAAAAAACAAAAGCAAGAGAGGGGTGGAGCAAGATGGCTGATTGGAAGTAGCTTCCGAAAAAGGCTCCTGTCCAAAAGGGAAGATAACCTCCAGAAACTGCGCAATTAAGCTGAATAGTGGGAGCCCAGCTGAGAGAGAGATTTCAGTGGGTCACCTCTGCTGAGACAGGCTATGAATCCAAGAAAGCAAGCTTCAGATACAAAATTCATCTGAAAGGAAAAGTGTCCGTCCCCTCCCCCAAGAAAGCTCTGAGTTTCTTGCTTTTCTGTTTCCTTTCTTTTTTTCCTCCTCTTTTGTTCCTGTGGGTTTTCTA
>CAUYON010143594.1:0-44423 GCA_963573935.1 Arctocebus calabarensis | reverse complement strand
AGGTGCCGAGCCCCCCCAATTTATATTTTTAATAGGCTTATCAAAACTCAAATGACAATAAATGTCTGGGTTCACCTCTGAGTCTTCAATTCTGTTCTACACATCTACCTCTCTATTTTTGTGCCAGTACCATGCTGTTTTTATCACTATCTACCACTCAGAGATCTAAATATAGATCTACAATTTGATCCTACAATTCCACTTCTAGGTGTATATCCAAAGGACCAAAAATCACTTGACAATAAAGATATTTGCACCAGATTATTCATCGCAGCTCAATTTACAATTGCCAAGTCATGGAAGAAGCCTAAGTGCCCATTAACCCATAAATGGATTAATAAATTGTGGTATATGTATACTATGGAACACTATGTATCATTAAAAAAATGGAGACTTTTCCTCATTTGTGTTTACATGGATGGAGCTGGAAAATATTCTTCTTAGTAAAGTATCTCAGGCATGAAAAAAAAATATCCAATATATTCAGTATTACTGTGAAACCAATTTATAATCACTCACACTTGCATATGAAAAATGAAACACACACATAAAAAAAGAAAAGAAACGAAAAATGAAACACAACTATAGCCTAGGATGAAGGAGGGAAGGGGATGGAGACGCAAAGGGAGGGGGGTAGGTTGATAGAGAGAGGGTTTCTAGGGGGACCTCACCTATGGAGCATATTCCAAGTACAAGTTGGATCTATTAGGTGTAGAACACAAATGTCTTAATGTTATAAATGAGTAAATGAGGTGAAAGCTATGCTGATTAGTAGCATGTAAGCACTCCAATTTGTACAAATAATCAACACAATGAATCCCATAATGGCATAAATATATGTATGATCTATGTACAAATGATTTAATAAAAAAAATAGTTTATTTGGCCTAGGAGGCAACTTGACTCAGTGAGTAGGGCACCAGCCCCATATACCGAGGATGGCGAGTTAAAACCCAGCCTTGGCCAAACTGCAACAAAAAAATAGCCAGGCATCGTGGCAGGTGTCTGTAGTCCGAGCTACTAGGGAGACTGCAGCAAGAGAATCGCCTAAGCCCAAGAGCTGGAGGTTGCTGTGAGATATGATGCCATAGCACTCCACCGAGGGCAAAAAACTGAGACTCTGTCTCTAAAAGAAAAAAAAATAGTTTCTTGGGTCTGAAGATCACAAGGTAAATGGAAAGACATCATATTCCCTGAAAATGTGCCCATTATCATGTTGTTCACAGTGAATTGCACAGGGTATGGAATCATGACATACGATCCTTTCAAAGCAGCTATGATAGTCTCGGCATCCACATGAGTGACATATTATTTGTCTCTTCCAGGTAGCAAGTTCTTACTGTAGTCCTTGTCCCCATGCAGAAGGTCTTTTGATAGTATAATTGCTCAGTTGCCATTCTCCTGGCCAGATGGGTAGGCTGTTAGCAAACATCCATGTGTCGGTGAAAATGTAGTAAAATATGGTAATAGAGGAGGCCTGAATGACAATCATCAATGCATGTAGTTTGTCCTACTAGGCATAACGTTCATGTTTAATTAATATCAGTCAAAAACGGCCAAACTGGCCAGTAGTCAGATAGCAGCCACACCCAACAAACTCCATCTGCTCTGTTGTTTCAAAGAGTCATCAGTAAATCATGCCACACCATCACTAGGAACATCTGAGTCTTGAACTCCAGATAGGCACATAGGAAGCCAAAGCAGCTAACTATTTGTTTGTTCATGAATCCTATTGTCCCATGGTCCTGAAGCTACCACTTCTATTTGATAATTGAGCTCTGCTGAGCCTGTCCATTTGTATTGGTGGGTGTGTGAGCACCCAGGTGAGAACTGGAAGTTCAGGTGTCAGAGTCACATGTGACTGTAAGATACTCAGTCCCCAACAGTGCCCAACAGCAAACAAGAATTTCCATTTTTAGAAGGCATGTTTGATGGCCGCCTCAAGCAACTTATATGTCAGATATCTGAAAGGGTGATGCACGTTAGTGGCAGTTTTCTATTTCTATAGGCAGCAGTCAGCCTGCACGGAGTTTCCACAATACAATAATTCCACCAGGGTAAAAGGCTCTTAAAGTCTAAAAAGCAGTGCCTGAAACACAACTTGTTGGATAGCTTCCAAGGCCTGTTGTTTAGGGGCTCCATTCAGAGTCAGAGGCTTTGTCAGGTACCTTGACTTTGGAGGCACAAAGGACATCCAGGTGGAGTACATGCTGTCTCCGACACTCAAATAGGCCTACCAGATGTTTGGCCTTAGTTTTACTAGTTAGTTCTACCAGGGGCTTGACTGTAGCTGGCTATGTTTTGGCTTCCAGACCAAGCATCTTTGGCATTCATGGTCTCCATGCCTGGAGGCCTTTTTGACCAGTTGAACTGGGATGTCACATAGTGGATTGTCACATTTTTATTTGTAGCAAGTAAGTTTGGAATTAACAGAGTAATTTCCCTTTTCCCATTTCCTGTTTGCAGTATTGCTTTTCTTGGATAACCCAGTGGTGCTTGGTTAGCTTAGGTGTCAGGCCGGAGTGGATATGCACCACTGCATTGGCTCAGTTCTGAGCTGTGAGGGCATATACACCCTAAAACAGTGGTGATGTTCTGTGCCGCAAACAGCCAAAATGCCTATCTGTATAATGAAATCAGCAGTGGGAACCACATGTCATGAATACCTGCAATGACTCAAAGGGCACCACCCACAAGCAGAGAAGCCCTGTAGGTAGATAAGCATTATGGATCACCAGTTTATCCCAAAACTTCCCAATGCCATCAGTTTAATTATTCCCCTAACAGAACCCAGAAACTGCCATGTGAGCTCAACATATGAGCTTCAAGAAAATACTGAATTCCTCTTTTCCTCCTCTTGTTTTCACAATATTATAGGGCCATTTGCCTTCAGTTGGGACCTGGAAGTGTGACATGTAGTCCAAGGTATTTGGTTTGCACTGTACCTTTATCAAACAATCAGCCAGGCTTCAGAAGACCCTGGCCTTCATCCATATTCACCCTTCAGTTAATGAGTCTCCCTGTTGGTGAAGGCGGGCATTGCATGTGTTGGCTTCCTCTCATGCTCCAGGGAGCATCTAAGGACATCTCTGTGGTTCCACCAAACCATCCATTTCCCATAATCTTGGGCCCTGACAATGAGTGATCACATACATGCTCCAAAACTAGGGAACTTTGCACTGTGATAGCCTATTCTCACACTCCTTTCTCTCTGTCTCAGTCTGTGCAGCCAGTTCATTCACCTCTGCATGAATGGGAGTTATGTATGTCCCAATCATCACCCATCCTTCCCCATAACTCATCCAGCTGCACATCAGCTCCTATGTCCCCAGGCTGATGCTTTTACCCTGGGCTGAGTACTAGGTGGCATTGCCCCTCCCATTTTTCCAGAAATCCAGTGTTCTTAAAAACTCAACTTGATCATTAGATCAATTTTGTGAAGCAGTTTCACCAATAATCAATCCCAAGAGAGGACTCCCACATCATGGAGAAGAGAAAAGATCATTACTACATCAACCCAGGGAATAGGATTCCAAACACTTCCATACACTGCACCCTGGACTTTTGTGTTGCCTGAATCTAATGAGACAAAACAAATTCATGCACAATAAGTTATATGAAGCAAATTTATTACTTAACAATAGGAATCAAGGAACAAAAGAAGCCTGGGATTCATTGTGAGCCAGTGCTGGGGCTCAAGAAGCCTGCCCGTTGCAGAAGGAATCTTGACTTCACATTCTCCACTTGCACCACAGTTGAGGAACCCCACAAGGCAGTCCACCTTAAGTTATACAATTCAGGGGACACGAGTCATTGGGAAAATCTTTGAAGGACATGCTGCTTCAAGCAGAGAAAATAACAATCCCCAGGCTGTCCTAAGCAGTTCCTTCTCAATTTCAGATGTCACACTCCCAAGAAAGGCAGGAACAAGACAAAGTCTATTCCTCACAACCTATACCTATCTTAGGATGTGATTCCAAGCTCAGTCTACACTTACTCTGAGAATTAAAAGTGAGAAAGGAAGACCTGAATCCATCCACATATCCCACAACTTGCTCACCCTTTTATAATATAAAATGCTATCAAGGCCAGGTGTGATGGCTCATGCCTGTAATCCTAACACTCTAGGAGGCTGAGGTGAGTGGATTACTTGAGCTCACGAGTTTGAGACCAGCTTGAGCAAAAGCAAGACCCTGTCTCTATTAGAAATAGAAAAACTGAGACAAGAGGATCACTTGAGCCCAAGAGTTGGAGATTGCTGTGAGCTATGATGCCATGGCACTCTATCCAGGGTGATAGTTTGAGACTCTGTCTCAAAATAAATAAATAATAAAATAGAATGCTATCAAAATGGACAATTTTATGACTATTTGGATTATTTCCAGATATGGGCTACTATAATATGATTACTATAAGCATATAGTTTCATTTCTCTTGAGAAAATACCTCCTTAAAGCTAAGTTGCTAGATTATGTAATACATGTGTGATTCACTTTACAAGAGAATCCCAAGGTGATTATGTCATTTGGCATTCACAACAGAAAAAGATCAGAATTCCAGTTGCTCCCCATTCTTACCAGTATTGCTATTGATTATACATATATTTTTCAAATGATTCTAGTAGATATGTGATGGCATCTCATTATAGTTTCAATTCACATCTTCCTTCCTTCCTTCTTTTCTTTTGCTTTATTTCTCTTTTTTATTTGAGGCAGTGTGATTCCCTCCCAGACCAGAGTACACGGATATGATCATAACTCACTGCAACCTTAAACTCCTGGGCTCAAGCAATCAATCCTCCTGCCTCTTCCTCCCAAATAAATAAACTGTTAACCCTTATTTTGCACTAGATGTAAAAATTAATTCAAAATTTATCATAGATATGAATATATGTATACAACTTTAACATACAAAATTTCTAAAGAAAACATAGTAGACAATCTTTGTGATTTCAGGTTAAGCAATATTTCCTCTATAAAGATAAATATTATAGGGCGGTGCCTGTGGCTCAACGAGTAGGGCACCGGCCGCATATGCCAGAGGTGGTGGGTTCAAACCTAGCCCCAGCCAAAAACTGCAATAAAATAAATAAATAAATAAATATTATAAAACATAAAAGAGATCGAGGGAGCTGGAAAATATTCTTAGCAAAGTATTCTTTCTCCCAAGAATGGAAGAAGAAGTATCCAATGTACTCAGCCCTACTATGAAACTAATTTATAGCTTTCATATGAAAGCTATAACCCAATTACAGCACAGGAATATGGGGAAAGGGGCAAGGGTGGGAGGATGGGTGGAGAGAGCATAATTGGTGGGTCCACACTTACAGTGCATCTTAGAAGAGTACAGGTGAAATTCTAAATGTAGAATATAAATGTCTGTACACAATAATTAAGAAAATGCCATGAAAGCTGTGTCAACCAGTCCGATGAAAATGTTTCAAACTGTATATAAAGTCAGCACATTGTACCCCATGAAATGCATTTATGTACACAACCATGATTTAATAAAAAAAAAAATTTTAACATAAAAGAGAAACATAAATACATGGAAATTAATCAAAATTAATAATAAATCCTGCTCTTTGGATGACACTGTTTAAAAAAATGACAAGCTATGCCACAGACTCAGAGAAAATATTTTGAACATATAGCTGATATAGATTTTGTTTCAAGAATTACATATAATTAACTTCATAATAAATGAATACATAATTTTTAAAATGAGAAAAGTGACACTTAATCAAATAATAGATACAAATGGCAAACAAGTCCATGAAAATATGCTCAATCGCACTATCATCGAAAGATGTAAATTAGCCATGTGACTTACACCAGTAATCCTAGCACTTTAGGGGGCTGAAGAGGGTGGGGGTATTGCTTGAGGATAGGATTTCAACACTAGCCTGAGAAAGAGCAAGAACCTGTCTCTACAGAAAAACAGAAGAAAATTAGCTGGGCATGGTGACATGCTGTAATATCAGCTACACAGGAGGCTAAGGCAGGAAGATTACTGAACCCAGAAGTTTGAAGTGGCAGTGAGCTATGATCATGCCACTTCACTTCAGCTTGGGTGACAAAAAAATAAAATAAAATAAATAAATGGTGAATTTTATGTTGCCCCATTTATCTAAATGTCTAGCCTCACACCAATATCACAATAACTTAATTAACATATTTTGTCAGATTTAACCCTAAGTATATCATGTTTTTATGTTGTTATAAAATATATATATTTTAACAGCAATGCCCTTTTTTTAATATTGGTATATTTAAAAATGATTGATTTTGACCTATTCATATTTGCAAACTAAGAAAATTGAGTGCCAGCCATGTGGCACATACATTACCACATATTATGGATAGAAATACATGAAATGGATAAATTTCTTCTTTATTTGAGATATCAGCCAAACATCTTTCAACAAATAAGCAATAAAAATTAGATTCAAGATGCGGTAGAAAAGTGAATTATTCTGTGGATGTCCATAAGATTTATGGACATGCAACCCAAATTAAAATGGTCACTGAAAGTTTCCTGGAGTAAGTAATTTTTAATTGAATATGTGAAGAATAAGTAGCCAAATATCATACAAGTTAATGGTCGTAAAGACAAAAAGAATATTAGTATCAAGTAGAGACCAGAGCATGTAGAGAGGTAAAAAATAAATAAATAAATAAATATCACTAGAAGAATAGCAATTACAGTACACCTGAAGAAAGTCAGGAAAAAAATATATATCTGTGGGGCAAAGTTTTTAAGGAATTTTATTCTGTGTCAATGTGTTAGGATTTCATAGGGTTGTTTTTTTTTTTTTTTGGTTGTATTCATCAGCTACTATGGCATCTGCTTACTTAAGAACATGCTGTTGTATTATAAAATAAGAATTTTGAGAGTCTTGTAAATTTTAAGAAAAAGAAAACATATATAGGGTTAAGATCTTGCACTGACAAAGAAAAAGTCTGGGAAGAAAAAGGGAAAACAGACATCTTGAGGTCTAGGAAAAATGGCCACAAAAAAAATTCAGTGTTTTCAGTGTAAAACCATCTTTTGATTGATAGACTTCCCTGTGGAAGATGCTGGGTCAGACAGTTAGCTTTCCACCTGTAAATGTCTAGCCTTAAGATTCCTTAATCTCACATTGGTCTCAACCTCAGAAATACCAGCTACACCATGCTTTGGGACACGAGGGACCCCTGTGCTCATAGCGCCTTCTAGCAGCAACAAAAAGGGAGCTACCTATGACAGCCTTAAAAAAAAGAGATCAGGGGAAAAGGTGGGAGAGGGGGGTTCCATCAACTAGGAAGTAGTGTTCACTTGAGCGAGACTGTATTTTATTTTATTTTATTTCCTTTCTTTTCTTTCTTTCGTTCTTTCTTTCTTTCTTTCTTTTTTTTTTTTTTTTTTTGAGATTGGGCTAGAGTGCAGTGGCATGATCATAACTCACTGCAGACTTCAACTCCTGGGATCAAGCACTCCTCCTGCTTCGGCCTCCCCAAACGCTGGGGCTAACGGTATGCACCACTGGCTTGGCTTTTTTTTTTTTTTTTTTTTACCTTACTTTAGCTCTCTTTTTTTTGTAGGGACAAAGTCTTAGCTTACTGCCTGGACTAGTGTTCAACTCATAGCCTCAAGGGATCAATTCCCTGGGGTGAGCCACCAGCGCCTGGCGGGATTTTTCTTCTTTTAAAACATTTGTTTAAAAACGGAAACACTGCTAGGGAAAAATGCGATTTCTAATCATTCACAGTAAATATAAAGCCACGCCTGGCCGCTGCTCAGTCCGTCACTTCCGCCAGTTCCGCTGGGCTAAAGGTCCAAGCGAGTATTAGGCTGAAGACAAGCCTGGCTGTACTGCAGCGTGGTTCATGAACACACACATAGCTCAGTTTACTGGAAAACTATACAGTCGACTTTGCATTATGTCACATTAAATCACTGAGTAACTGTATGTGTACGTGTTTCCATACACTTCATTTTCCTCTTCATTAGCACTGTAGTTTTCGACATGAATGGAATTTCTATTAAAATCTTGATAGGTTATTACTCTTTAATAGGTTTTCCAGGCTGATACAGTTGTTGGGCGTCTTCGCTTAAGTCCTTGCGGAAGGTTTGGGGCTCCAGATCCCCAGCATGTCGCACCTGTGCCGCGCCGGCTATCCGCGCGCTCAGCCGGGCACCGCCGCTCACAGGAAGTGCACCATTGCCGATCGCCGCGGGATCCGCCTCCAGAACGCTGTGGGGAGGTCACGTGGCTGGCGGGAAGGATGGTGGCCGGCAGGGACCGAGAAACTCATTTGCGCGGCGCGGGAGGGGTGGGCGGGAAGTGGTGTCCCGCCCCCTACCGGTTTCCGTTTCCGTTCTCTCACCGACAAGTTCCTCTTACCGCGCCGGCAGGAGTCTCCCATAGGTCGCTTCCGTCCGAAAGACTTTAGCTTGTAACTTCCCGGTTTAAAAAAAAAAATCTCTCTAGGCTCCATATCATTGATTTGGTTCATACCTTTAACTTTGTATTAAGCATGTACTTCTTTGTCTTTCTCAAGTAAATACCATCATGTTTCTAAAACCCTTGATTCCTTTTTTACAGTTACACATTTCCTGAAACTGAATTGTATATCCTTCCTTCGCAATGTTAATAATTTTCATTTGTTTATTTGCATTCATTTGAACTGTAATACTTTTCAATAATACTGAGCTTAGTGTCATTTTTTAATGGAATCCTATTTTAATCATTTCTGTATTGTCCTTAAGATTCTCTATTGATTCTTTTGTGTTTCCCTTAACTTTGCAACAAAATGGCTCATGGTCAAACTTTCCTCCACCTCCTGTCCCATTATATACTACTGTTATTTTTAATTTAAGAAAAAATTGATATTGTGAAATCAGTTTCTCAGCTACATTTTAAAACTGCTTTGAGACTTTTTCTGGGTATCCTGCCTTCCCTTAGTTCATCTCCTTATCTTCCATAACTGATCATTCAATCCCCAAATGGTTTTTGTGCTTGGGTTTTCGGCAGGTCACAGGGAGAAGGAAAAGTAAGCCTCCCAGTGTCAGAGTGGTAATCATGCAGTAATAAATGGATTGCAGATACACAAGAGACATGAGGGTGTCTGCTAGTATAATTGAATTTTCTGTGTGACAGACATCTGGTCACAGATCAGATGCTTTAACTATAAGTGTCTTCCACATAAAAGAAGCACACTCCCACACTCCACCTTCATCTCCTGTTATGACGGGGTTGTGAACCATACTGGTACTATTACCCAAATTTAATTAGGACCATTCAAACACCAGGTCAAATTGGTCTATGAGTCTTGGGAAGGTCATCCAGTATAAGTCAATAAATCAAAGATTTAAAATGGATCTGAAAGGAGATATAGTATCTCCGTCATTTACACTACCAAACACATAATACCCTTATTGTATGTTTATTGAAGAAGCCCTACTATTATTAGAAAAATGCAAGTTTTATTCACATAAAAATGAAAAACACTAATGAAACAAATTTATAAAGAATTTACAAATATCTTGAAGTTCTGATTCTGATACTTGTGACTTAGATTTTGATGCAAAATAATAAATGTTTTCATATTACCCTCTATGGCATGAAGACTAATGTCAATGGAATATTTGTAATAAAAGAGGCTGCACTATTGTTAGTGTGATTTTCACTTTTTGCATTGAACCGATTCTTAACATTTGATGCAAATTCTCTCACAAGCAATTGACAGCTCACGATTTCAGAACTAGTTTATCCATGTGCAGACAATGAAAATAATGTCATCATGGGTGACTGTAATACAATTTGAAAAAAACATGCAAAAATGATGAAATATTGTACTTAGTAAGGATCTGGATATAAATATCAAGAATGCCTTGATAATTCAGCTGGGAACAATAATCAGTGAAGATTACAGGAACAGGAAGGGCAGTCTAAGGTGAGACTGGCTATTTATCCAGGAAGACATTCTCTACGGACATATGCATGCTCACCTACCTGAGTCTGCAGAGCCCCTTATATGTTCTTCAACATTCTCATGAAAACCTCATAATTTTTTCCTGTGTCTCGGAGCCCAACATGTTGCAATGAAAGCAATAATATATGGGTTGAGAGGGATACATTAGTATTATTTTGTTAATTATAGTACATTCACACTTCCTGTGTAGTAATATAGTATTATTTTAAAAGGGTCTTGGGCCCACAATCCCTCATGCTCTTTCTTTCCAACATGGGCCCTGCGGAATGGCTCCTGCAAAGAAGGGTGGGGAGAAGAAGAAGAGCCGGTCTGTCATCAACGAGGTGGTGACTCGAGAATATACAAGCACATCCACGGAGTGGGCTTCAAGAATCATGGCCATCGGGCCCTCAAAGAGATCCGGAAATTTGCCATGAAAGAGATGGGAACTCCAGATGTATGCATTGATACCCGGCTTAACAAGGCTGTCTAGGCCAAAGGCATAAGAAATGTCCCATACGGTATCCGTGTGTGGTTACCCAGAAAACACAATGAAGATGAAGATTCTCCAAACAAGCTCTATACTTTGTTTACCTATGTACCTGTTACCACTTTCAAATATCTACAGACAGTCAACGTGTATGAAAACTAAATGGTGATTGTCAGACACAACAAATAAAATTATAAAATCAAAAAAATAAAAAAATAAAATAAATAAAAAAGGGTCTTGGGTTAGTCATAAATAGTATTGCAAATTCTAGGACAGGATATTGGACCAAGGGGTCTCAGGTCCTTGCTGGTTATTGCCCAGAGGCTAAATTGCTTTCTTGCCCTGTGGGCTCCTCTCATTGGCACAATGCTTCGTTGAAACCAGCAAGAAAGTGGGTTCTCTAGCAAGACAGAAATCATAATCATTTGTAACATAATCACCCAAGTGAAATCCCATAACCTTTCCAATATTGTACCATCTCAAAAGAAATTACACTTCCTATCCACAGGAAGTAGAGGATTAGAATACAGGTTTTGTACAACATGAAGATAAAAAAAACAAAACAGGTTTTGTACAACAAGGTATGGGGATTGTTAGGTGCCCACAATAAAGTCTGCCTGCCATTTTAGGTCCTGTCCAAACTACAACATTTTCTCGGTCTTTAATTATTTTTCATTACTTTGACGCTTTTGAAAAGAACTTGTCAGCAATTTTTTTAGGATATTTCATAATATGAATGTGTCTTTTAAAAAATAATTTGAACTGGGTACATATTAATTTTGACACATTTAACTAAATTTGAACACAAGGAAATTGAATAGTACAACTTTTTTTTAAATATACACTTACAGAAAAATAATAAATTCATATAAGGAAACGTCAGTTAGGAAATTTAAAATACTGGTAAACCTCTCTGAGTATGAAAATAGATGGAATAGGAGACATTCACACATGGGTCATCTAACTATTGATAAATTTTGTTTATCAAATAACTAGTGACTTAAGAAAAAGATAAGTTTTTATATTTTAAAATACTTTTTTAGTTACAAAGAGAGTACACTTTACTTATATCAAAGGCACAGTTCCCCTTAATATTAATTCTTACATTAGTGTCAAACACTTGTCAAAATTAACAAAAATATTATTCATTAGTATTAAATAACATTAACATCTCATTTAGATTTCCTTTGTGTTCTTTTCTTTTTTCTTTCTTTTTTAGAGACAGAGTCTCACTTTGTCGCCCTTGGTAGAGTGTCGTGGCATCACAGCTCACAGCAACCTCCAGCTCTTGGGTTTAGGCAATTCTCTTGCCTCAGACTCCTGAGTAGCTGGGACTACAGGCACCAGCCACAACATCTGGCTATTTTTTTTCTTGCAGTTTGGCCAGGGCCAGGTTCGAACCCAACCCCCTCAGTATATGGGGCCTGTGCCCTACTCACTGAGCCACAGGTTCTGCCCTCCTTTGTTTTCTTTTCATGTCATTTTTTATTGTTGTTCTAGCATTCCATGCAAGTTTTGCTATACAGATTCAGATCGTTTGATGAATTTGAGAATACAGATAGTTTGATGTCTTCCTTTTCATTCTGAATATCTTATATTTATTTTTATAACCTGCTTTCCCTAGCTATCTAATCCAGTACAATGCTGAATGCAAGTAGCAAGTGTGGCCTCTGTCTTGTTTCTATTCTCAGGGAAATTCCTGAAAGTTTCTTGATACTTTAAGTTGTTATATGAGTTTTCCATGGATGATTTTTGAGGTGAGAAAAGTTTTCTTCTCTGCCTAAGTTATTCAGAAATTTTACTAGGAATGGGTCTTGAAAGTGTTTGTGCTGCAACATTGGACGTGATCATGTGTTTGTTTAAATATTCTATTATAAGAGTGTATTTTAGGGTGGCGCCTGTGGCTCAGTCAGTAAGGCACTGGCGCCATATACCGAGGGTGGCGGGTTCAAACCCAGCCCCAGACATTGTAAAGCACGCCTGTGGTCCCAGCTACTCGGGAGGCTGAAGCAGGAGAATCGCCTAGGCCCAGGAGTTGGAGGTTGCTATGAGTGCCATGGCACTCTACCATGGGTGAAAAGATGAGACTCTTTCTCTACAAAAAAAAAAAAAGCGTACTTCACTAATTATGTTTGTATGTTTAACCAAACTTTTATTCCTGGGATAAATACACTTGATTATAGTGTACATAAACCTTTGTACATGATGCTGATTTGTTTTGATATATTATCAAATATTTGATATATTATTTCCTTGAGGATCTTTGCCTCTGTATTTATGTGTATAAGACATATTGTTTTGTAATTTTACATTCTTTCTTTTTGTACTATCAGGATAGTGTCACTTCGCAGGATGCACCATAGGCCTCACTTTTTTTCTGTTTCTTTCTTCTGTTGCAAGAAAAATCAGTGAAGGATTATTATTAATTGTTTAAACATTTGGTATATTCACTAGTAAAGTTATCTCACCTGGGCAGGAGTTTGTATCCTAACAACAGTCTATGAGACTGGAAGGGAAGAAGATCCTCCCCCTACCTATGTCTCAGATGAGACCTTAGCATTTGTCATCAACTATACCTGGGTCCTGACCCAGAGAAACTATGAGTAATGTGTGCATGTGTTTAGAAACACTGAACTATGTGGCAATTTGCCATGTAGTAATAAATGAATAATACACTTGACAGTAAATGTAAGACGGTAACCTGGACTTAATCCTGGAGAGAAAAATAGCAATAATGTAAAATCAAGTAAAATCAGGAGAAACTCTGTTGTTCACAGAATAAGTTTGTACTGCCAATATATTACTTTTATAAATATGACATGGTTATCTAAGATATTAACATTATAGGTAGATAAATACATATGAAACTCTTTGTACTATCCTTTGTACTATTTCAGTAGATCTAAAATAATTTTTATTTTATTTTACAAATAAAAATTTCAAGGGATCACAACTTGAACTTTACCTTAGAAATTAAAACAATGCAACTTAAACATCTGTACCCTAGTATTAATCTGAAATTTTTAAAAGACTATATGAAATAAAATTTTAAAAATTGCATATTCTCTATGGCATTGGTCTCCAATCTTTTTACCACCAAGGACTGGTTTCAGGTAAAACAATTTTTTTGGCAGACCAGGATTGGGGGCTGGCTTAGAGATGATTCAAGTACATTAATTATTTCTTTATTTCTATTATTATTACATTATAATATTTAATGAAATAACTCTATAACTCACCATAATGCAGAATCAGTGGGAACTCTGAGCTTCTTTTCCTTCAAATAGACAGTCCCATCTGGGGGTTATGGGAGACAGTGACAAACAAAGTGTGTAGCTTATGTTCAGTCTCATAATCTCCATGATAATCTCATTTTAGCTGCTGTCACTGCAAGAAAACTTGCTTCACAAACATAGAATGTTGGAAATGGAATCAGGCTTTTCAGTGTTTTTGTAGCAATCTCAGAATTTTCTACCTTTACATCAACCCAGAACATATGCAGATTTGAAGTTATCCGAAACAGACTTTTGAGGCCACTGTCATATGCATTCTCAAGCAGTTGATCCTTTTCTAGCACAAAGTCAATTAACTTGACTTATTCACAAATGGGTCACAGATCCATGCCTTACTGCTTTGAGGGTTTTTTGAGGTTGGGAAGTAATGCTTCAACACTTCTGAGAGCCCAGATAGGTGATTATGCACTGTCTTGGAGAAAGAAAATCCTAAGTCTTTCTAAAAATCTCTGCTAATGTAGAACTCAAATTAATCAACATCTATCACTGGACAAGAGACATGAACAGAACCTTCTCTGAAGAAGAAAAACAAATGGTCAACAAACATGGAAAATAGTGCATCATCCCTAATCATCAGAGAAATGCAAATCAAAACTGCCCTGAGATATCTCCTAACTCTGGTGAGAATGGCCCACATCACATATCCCAAGGGTTAAGATGCTGGCACAGATGTGGAAAGAAGGTAAATTTATACTGATGATGGGATTGAAAACTAGTACAACCTCTTTGGGGAAAAGTCTGGAGATTCCTCAAAGAACTCAAAATAGGTCTTACGCCTGATCCTGCAATCCCATTACCAAGTGTCTACCCAGAAGGAAAAAAATAATTTATCATAAGAACATTTGCTCTAGATTGATTATCACAGTTCAATTTACAGTCTCTAAGATGTGGAAACAACCCAAGTGACCCTCAACCCATTTACAGATTAATAAACTGTGATTTATGTATGTCATGGAATACTATTCAACCATAAAAATAAGGAGACTTTACATCTATTTTATTGACCAGGATAGAGTTGGGAAACATTCTCTTTAGTAAAGTATCATGAGAATGGAAAAGCAAGTATCCACTGTACTCAATACTAATATGAAGCCAGTAGATGACCTAGTAGGCTCTCACACAATAGAAAAACTCAATTCAATTCAGAGGAGGGGGAGAAGGAAAGAGAGGGGTCGTTTGGTGTGCTCCCACTTAACAGGCACAATGTAAGTGTATAGGTACACTTCCTTCCTGCAGGACACAACTACAACAGGGACTTTATCTAACAAATGGTAACATTGTAACCTCATTGCTTGCACCTTCAAATAATCTTAAAGAAAAACTTCTCTGCTAATGTGCTAAACATGTCGAAAGTCCCAGTCTTCACTCGACACCCCCAAAATTCCAGTTTGGTTTTGATTTGGTCACTTTATCTGCCAACTTGTATATAGTTGTAAAAGTGTGAGTTAGTTGAGCATTTCAGGTAAGTTGAATATGTCATATGAGTAAGGAAGTTTTGCTACCCATTCTGTGTTACTGAAATGTGTGTCCTGACAGTGGTGACCGTTTTTCTAAAAGAAATCTCTGGAGCAGCTCTCATAACTCAAAAACTCTGGCCAATAATCTACCTTTATGAATCTATATCACCTCTGTGTATAAAAGAAAACAGGTGCTCTGTGTCCATCTCCTCACAGAGCTGCATGAACAGGCATTAGCTAAAGGCATGTACTCTTGGCTTGGTGCCTGTGGCTCAATGGGCTAAGGCACCAGCCACGTACACCTGAGCTGGGGGGTCTGAATCCAGCCCAGGCCTACCGAACAACAATGACGGCTGCAACAAAAAAATGGCCGGGTGTTGTGATGGGTGCCTGTGGCCCTGGCTACTTGGGAGGCGGAGGCAGGAGACTCGCTTGAGCCCAGGAGTTGGAGGTTGCTGTGAGCTGTGATGCCACAGCACTCTATCCAGGGTGACAGCTTGAGGCCCTGTCTCAAAAAAAAAAAAAAAAAAAAAGCATGTACTCTTAATACAGTTGATAATTTTAATCATATCCTGAAAAATGTTGTTTAGTTCAGATGATTTTCAGCTAGTCATCATTTCCCTACAGATGACATAGTGCATAGACTCACTCAGAAGTGACCTCCTTGACGTGGGTAGTGAAACTGGAAAGTCATCCAATCATAGTAGCCACTTAGTCCCACACATACTGATATAAAATAACCAATTTGGTTTTCCTAATATGTACTCATTCAAAGACTTGAATAGTTCTGAAACTGTGGTGTTTGAATGGCAACAAAATGTACATAACCTATTATGCACATCCTCCTGTCCTAAAAAATAAATTTCACAAAAACAAGCATTGTTGCCTTGTTATCGATATCAGTAGACTCACCAACCTGGATTGCATATGATGGTGGCTCATTAATGCTAACAATTGTGCCTCAAAATCCACTATTTCATCAGTTCACTTAGTTGTGGTGCTAGCTAAAAGAGGAACACTTGCTAACTTTTGAACTGCAATCTTTCCTAAAAGCTCAGCCAGATATTCCTAGAAGCAGGTTGAGTTACCTCTTTACCGATAGTAAAAGGGGGCTTTTAGCTTCAGCAATGCAGTTGCTATCAGGAACTAAGAATTAAGCTATCAATGCAGACACACTTGATGAGTGGAGGCCTTCAATAATTGCTTCTGTTCTTCATGTTCATGTTTTTTTTCTTTTGAAAAACCCCAGAGGTTTGTATTTTAATGCAGTATGCTTAGTCTACACTTGGCAAAGCAGTTTTGAAGATTTCATAGCTTCATAGGGTAGCCTGTCACCACATACTATACTATACAAAGCAGGTTTGGAGAATGTGAATCACCTGCTGCAATGAAACCATAATTTAATTAGGACTTTTTTTTTTTATGTGGTTTTTGATCATTAGACCATCTTCTTTTTTTTTTTGAGACAGAGTCTGAAGCTGCTGCCCTGGGTAGAGTGCCATGGCATTATAGCTCACAGCAATAGTCAACTCCAAGGCTCAAGTGATCCTTTTGCCTCAGTTTTTCTATTTTAGTAGAGATGGGGGTCTTGCTTTTGCTCAGGCTGGTCTTGAACTCTTGAGCTCAAGCAATCCACCCGCCTAGGCCTCCCCGAGTGCTAGGATTACAGGCGTGAGCCACTGCACCCAGACTTTTTAATTCTTTATGAAATCATAACTGTGTACATTAATGCATTTATAAGGTACAATGTGCTGATTTGATATACAATGTGGAATGCTTACATCTTGGTATTTTCTTGTAAATACACCTTCCATTTTGTTGAGAGTCTTACAATTGGGTCTTTCCCACTTTTCAAAGAAGTTCTCCAGTGATATTTGTTTTTTACCCATTTTTGCTAGGCTTAGCTTATGGGCTTGCCAAAACGGTAACTAAGATAAGTGTGCCATGCAGAAAAGAGGTAACAGGTGGAAACAATAAGTAAAATAATGGATGGACCATATGTAGACTAAAGTGTTTGATTCTGACCTAAAGCCTGATGCCAGATGTAGCTGTACAACTGAAGTACATCAATCAACTCATTTGCCACCAGATGCTGCTTAATTGTCACTTGGCACTCACTCATAAGCTATTGATATGAGTCTGCAAACAATTAACTTATTATGGTCTCTGTGCAGTCAAACCTCTTTTCTGATGATAATCTGTATTTACAATCACATCTCAACTCCACCTGAGATCATCAGGCATTAGATTCTCATAAGGAGAGTCCAACCTAGATCCCTGCATGGCATTTTTTTTTTTTTTTGCACATGCAGTTTATAGTAGGGTTTGCGTTCTTATAACAGTCTAATGTTGCCACTGATCTACTAAGAGATGGAGCTAAGCTAGTGATGCAAATGATGGGGAGTGGCTGTAAAGAAAGATACAGCTTCGCTTGTTTGCCCATCACTCACCTAATGCTATGTGTCCCAGTTCCTAACAGGTCACAGGCCAGTACCAATCTGAAGCTCAGAGGTTGAGGCCTAAAGCTCTTACAGGGCAGACTGTCCATGGATTTTTCATACATGTGTGTATTGTGTAATTGTCAAATTAGGTTAATTACCATATCCATTGTCTCTCTCAAATATTTACCATCTTGTGTTAAAAATATTTAAAATCTTCTATTGTAGCTATTTCAAAATATAAAATGTATAATTATCATGATGAGCAAGCTGTGCAATAGATCACCAGAAATCACTGCTCTTGTTTAACTGAAATTTGTATCCTTTGAGGTAGGTAGCATTAGCACTCTGGTGTTCCAGTTCTGAATCTCAGGTGAAGCCCTACAAGAAAGAAATAGAAGAAATTAGAGCTTGATTCAATCTGTCTCCAGGTCCTTACTCCCATCAACTATATTAAAATGTCTTTTCTGTTAAATGGGAATTACATTATAGGTCTATCTCATTTAAGATATCTTATCCCCCAACCCATGGTCATGAAACTATTTTATTTTTCTAAAGTTATAAATACTGTATTAAACTATTTTTATAATAAAATGTAAGGTCAAAGGAAGATTTGATTTTCCTGGATGGATATTCAATTTCCTGTTTCATTGATTGAAAAAGTCATTTTTCCCCCATTAATTGCACTTACAAATTATTTATTTTTATATGCATGTGCCTGTATTGGGGCTCTTATCTATGTTTTGTTTGTTTTGTTTTAGAGACAGGAATTTATTGTGTAGCCCTGACCGGAGAGCAATGGCTACTTACAGGCACAACTTACAGATTGATGGAGGGGTGCAAAGCAAGAATTAGGGTAAGGGCCCCGAAATGCTATGAAGAAGGTTTAGCTAAAACAATGATAATAATCAGCCACTGTCCCCTCGTTTGCTTGATAATAGTTGGTCATTGCCTCCTTATTTGCTTCTCTATAATAACTACTTCAGAGGGCACAGCTAATAGCCATAATGATTCTTAACTTTTCTCCATAAATAACACCACCCCTTTGGAACCTCAACTTAGTTTTTCAGGTATCTTTCAGGTCCTGCATTTCAGTGGATTGACTGACCCATCAAGGCCAAAGAACTGACTCAATTTGATTTTGGGTCCTTCACCCAAAACTCTGCATTCCAGAGAACGATCCACTTAGATAGTGGCCCATACCAAAGGACTGATGAATCTGCCCTGAAACCAACCAATTAGCAGTCCCTGATTGCCTAATCCTATGTCCACCAAACTGTCTTTAAAAACTCTGTCTGCCCAATTCTTGGAGAGGTGCATTTGAGAAATTTCTCTTGTTTCCCCACTTAGCACTATACAGATTAAACTCTTTGCTGTTAACCCTGTTATCTCTGGATGTTGGCTTTCACTTGGGCAGTGGGCAGATAACCCTGGTTGGGCATCAACACAATTATCGGCCCCTACAGCTTTGAACTTCTGGGTTCAAGCAATCCTCCTGCCTCAGTTTACTGAATAAACGGGAGTATAGGCCCACTCCACAACACCTGTGATAGGGTTGAATTGTAGGGATCCACCCAGGAAAGAACGTCCTGCTCAAGAAGGAATGAGTGTGTCAATCCCTACCCCAACCAACTCTTACATTCCCACCTTGCCTTAACCCATGTGCTGACTCCTATTTTAAACTCAGCCTGCTCGCACCTTAGTGAATAAGACCAAGTTACTCACAAAGAACCTGGACTCCACTTCCTTTCATTCATGTCTTGGAATAAGCTCTCATTTTGGGTTCTTAACCTTTCAACCTTGCCCTCCTTTATTAATTTCATTGGTTCATTTATCTATCTTCATGCAAATATCACATTGTCCTAATAAATAAGAGACTTCATTGAACACAAGGATTTTGTGTCCATAACCCTTAATCTTATCCAGTATTCCCAACTCCACTTTCAATTAAAAGGAGAGTTGAGGATGTTAGAGTATTCCTGATGACACACAAGTCTCTAAGCTCCTCATGAATCTCAGAAGATCCCTTCAACACTATTTTCCACTTGGTTCAGTACATTCTCAGTGAATTTTATTACACGTTAAAACTCCTCGTTATTGTTCCCTCATTTTTAAAGCCTGGAGGATTTTCTACACTCCCAATAATAGCCAGTGGACACAGGAACTTATAGAGGTGCCCGCGGGGCGGCTCCTGCGCAAGCGCGGTTGTCCCATGAATACGGCACTGCATGAATACGCCAATGCTGCTGAGCTCTGATCTTCTCTGTGGGGTCTGCACTGGCAGGGACAGCTGCTCCTTAACTCCCTTCTGGGGTTGTTTGAGGAATGCAGCTGTTTTGTATAAGAAAGGCTTTTCTCTACAACCATTCTGTTTGAGGATGAAGGACACCTTGCAGCTTCAGACTTTCCTGGTAATATTCTTGATTTTTTTCTTTGTTTGTTTATTGGTTTGCGATTTTCTTTGGCATGCAAATATTTTTAACACTTATATACAATATTCTTTTTGTTTCACTTAACCATCATCCCAAACCAATGTATATTTTTGTACTGTGTAGTAATGCCTTTCTTTCCTGTGTTTAAAAGTGCATTTATAATCATTTTTCAAAATACCTTTTCAATTATTTTCATATTTTCAAGAATCATTCTTGAATAGTTGAATGGAAATATCACTTTTACTAGGAAAAAAAATTACACATTCAGTTTTCCAGAAATTTTCTACGAAATACCTCCAGTTGAAAAAGAGAGACAGTAAAAAAAAAAAAGTGTTGTTTAAATAAACATCAAGAGCAATTTTTGGAACATAAAAAAAAATGAGGCTTGGCACCTCAGCACAGTGGTTATGGTGCCAGTCACATACACCAAAGGTGGTGGGTTCAAGCCCAGCCTGGGCCAGCTAACCAACGATGACAACGGCAAAAAAAAAAAAAAAAAAAAAAAAAAGCAGGGCATTGTGGCAGGTGCCTGTGGCCCCAGCTGCTAGGGAGGCTGAGGCAAGAGAATTACTTCAGCCCAGGAGTTTGAGGTTGCTTAGAGCTGTAACACCACTACACTTTACTGAGGGTGACATAATGAGACTGTCTCAAAAAAAAAAAAAATGAAAAGGAGCGCAACAGAGCTTTTCTGACAGATATAAGACAAAATTTTCTTGAGTGACATACTTAAGGATAGTGGGGATTATTTAAATTCTGTGATTCAATTTATTCTAATTATAAAAGGTACGAAAGGCATTAATTTTGTAGATGAACACTGACACTTTGATTTTGCATAGACAGCCACTTCACCACCATGCAAGTATAAATATCCTCATATTGTTTGCTTTTCTTCTTGCCCAAAAGCTATAGACAATGACTTGAGTCTTTTTTTTTTTTTTGTCTCACTATGACACCCTCTGTAGAGTTCTGAAACAGCTCACAGTAACCTCAAAGTCTTGGGCTTAAGCGATTCCCTTGCCTCAGCTTCCCAAGTAGCTGGGAATACAGGCTCCACAATGCTCAGCTATTTTTTAGTTGCAGTTGTCATTGTTGTTTAGCAGTCTTGAACCTGCCAACTTCCAAGTATGTGGCTGGCACCCTACTCACTGAGCTACAGGCATTGAGCCTTGACTTGAGTCTTTGATTCCTTCTAATTTGTTTTTGTAAATCACTGTATGATATGTCTTTATACCAATAACCCGTAATATAGATATACATTGTTTTCTTACTTTATGTGTGTGTGTGTTCTTTTTGGCCAGAGCTGGACTTGAACCCATCACCTCCAGCATATGCTAGTACGTGGGGCTGGCACCCTACTCCTTTGAGCCACAGTCGCCACCCATTACTTTTCGATGGTTGAATACTGAAAGAGGTTTTAGTTTTCATTTAAATAAAAATATACTCAGAAAATGTTGTCATCCATCTCCATGAAGCATATATGTTTTATAACATCACCTTGTAGAAAAGAAATTCAAATCTTTGTTTCCTATTATTACCTAACAAAATATTTTTTTAAAAAATCATACTTACGAGTTATTCAGATTCTTACAATTGTTGAATCAGTAAATAATTTACCCACATTTGTCATTTAGCTCTTGCATTGATGTCCATAGTTTTATGTAAACATTCCTCTGAGATTTTTGCATGTGACTAGGCTGACTGTACTCTCTAGTGAGGATAGAATTTTCTACAGAGAATACACTTCAAGGCTTCAAAATATCAACTATGCTTTCTTACGGCCTGCAGTGTGAGTCATAGAAATACAAGCATTATTGAATTTGGAGGAACATGTTTGCTAGCAAATGAAGCATTTTTAAAAGGTGACTTTGACACTCAAGCAGATTTCTGCTATACAGGTAATGAAATGTTCAATATACTGGTCAAAAAATAGTTTGAAGGAAAATTTATTCAAGGTTTATAAGATGGGGAATATGTCAGACCAAAAATATTGATACTTTATTGATAATTTTATTCCAAACAGTGCTGCATTTAGGGGCTCTGAGCTTTAATACTACATACAAAAAATTTTAAGGCTAGCTCCCAATTTAAAAAAAAAAAGTCCCATCATTTTCATTAGTTTATGGTATTATAATCTGATGTGATTAACTTAAATTTCATGTATTTTCAGAGAAACTCAATACTCTATGCAAAATATATAGACTATGGTATTTATGTAGTGAAAGACAATGGTAAGATAATTCTCAAATTTTAAGGAAACTGGACATTTTTGGGAAAACAGAGGAGGTAGACATACTAGTTTCTCCTTTTAAAGTGAGAATTGTATTTTGCTATTTTTTTTACTTTTAAAAATTGTTAGGTAGATAATAGTTGTGTATATTTATAAGACACATGTGATATTTTAATAAAGGCATACAATGTGTACTGACTAAATCAGGGTAATTGGGGGTACCTATTACCTTGAGCATTTATTATTTCTCTATGTTAGGAGTATTCCAGTTCCACTTTTAACTATGTAAAAATATATAATAAATCACAGTTAAGTATAGTCATTCTATTGTGCTACCAAATACTAGATCTTATCTGTTTCATCTAACTGTACCCATATGTCATTCCCATTTTATTTTCACTGCTCACTACCCTTTGTATCCTTGGTAACCATCATGCTGTTCTTGTCTCCCTGAGTCCTTTTCTTTTACTTTTTCAGCTCTCATATATGAAGAGTACATATGAAGTTCATCTTTAAGGTTTGTTTCACTTAACATAATGTCCTCCAGTTCCACTCATGTTGCAAATAAGGGGATTTCATTATTTATTGTGGCTGAATAATATTTTGTTGTCTGTATATACCACATTTCTTTATATTGTAGGTTGTTTTATGTTGTAGATACTATAAATAGTGCTGTTGTGTTCTTATTAATAGTGTTGAGGCCCATAAAGCAGTGCTCCCAAATGGAGGACTTGAAAGCAAAAGGTTTTCTCTGACCTTCTCCTGTTCTTCTGCCTCCCAGTCTCTTTCTATGATCCAGGGTGGATCATAAAAGTCAGAAACCCTTTCCCCCAAAGCCAGCTGTAAAACCTAACATTATTCTGTAAAAACTGATAATAAGTGACCCTTATCCTGGGAAACAGGATGTGGCTGGAAGAACAGCCACCCCATGCCCGTCATGCAACACATGTTTATTTAGAAACTGATGCTAAACCATTTGTAAATGACCAGCTTCTGGGTCGAAGTCTTCTACACAGCATAGCAGCTCCCTCACTGTGATCAATTGAAAGTCAGCCCTCAACACAAGGGGATGAAAAAAAGAAAAAAAACACTCGAAAGAAAGAAACTTAAAAATTAAAAAAAAATGAACCAGAAAAGAACCCTGATGATAAGGAAATTGTCAAACTTACCTTGTTTGACTACAAGTCATAAAACCCTCTGTCCAGAGAGGTACTGCCACATACCTAGAAAGAGGAAATGCAAGCTTGGGGAGCTCAAGAAGAATCTGGGCAGATTGACCTTGCTGGGATTCTCCACTCAATTTATTAAGATTAAATCTTACACTTTTTGTCAATTCATATTTCCACATGACTGTCCATATTTTGTTGAATGTAATGTAAACAGGCGATTTCCCCCTGTGTCTTTTGGTTTTCATTCTGAAAGCTCCTACGTTTACATGTTAAATAAACTTGTATAACTTTTCTGTTATTAACAAATCTACCTAATGCCAGTGATTTTCAGTGACCCATTAGTAGGCTGAGAGACTTTATCCCTGAAATAGAAATTGATGCTTCTTGATTTATAAGGGGGTTATTTCTCATTGTTTTGATGGGAGAAAATTCATGTTAAACTCAGGCTGAAGAATCCCATATTCAATAGAAAAGAATCCCGCAACCATTAAACATTGTAAACTGGAGACACCTTAAGTTGGCTAGGCATGTTGGATCACACCTACAATCCCAGAACTCCGGGAAACCGAGGAAGGAAGATTGCTTCAGATTGTTTTTTTGTTGTTGTTCGTTTGTTTGTTTGTTTGTTTGTTTTGAGACAGAGTCTCAAGCTGTCACCCTAGGTAGAGTGCTATGGAATCACAGCTCACAGCAACCTCAAACTCTTGAGCTTAAGCTGTTCTCTTGCCTCAGCCTCCCAAGTACCTGGGGATACAGGCACCCACCACAATGCCTGGTTATTTTTACAGATGAAGTCTCACTCTGGTTCAGGCTGGTCTTGAACCTGTGAGCTCAAACAATCCACATGCCTTGGCCTCTTAAATGCTGGGATTACACGTATGAGCCACCATGCCCAGCCATGGTTGGGAGTTTGAAACTACCCTGAGCAAGAGTGACACCCTGTCTCTACTAAAAAATAGAAAACTTCACCAGGCATGGTGGCACATGCCTGTAGTCCCAGCTATGTGGGAGGCTAAGGGAAGAGGATTGCTTGAGCCTAAGAGCTTGAGGTTGCTGTGAGCTGGTATTACACCATGGCACTGTACCCAGGGCAATAGAGTGAGACTCTGTCTCAAAAATAAACAAACAAAAAAACTTAAGTTGAAAATGCACTGAATATACCAAACTGACTGAAAATCATAGCTTGGTCTAGCCTTTTTCAAATGTGCTTAGAACGACTTATATTAGCATACATTTAGGCAAAACCATCCAACAGAAAGCCTTTTTAGTATAAAGTACTGAATACATCATCATGTAATTTATTGAATACTGTATTGAAGCTGAAAAACGGAATGTTTATTTGGGCACTTGAAGTATAGTTTCTACTGAACATATATTGCATTTGCACAACCCTAAAGTTAAAAAAAAACTTAACTTTAGCCATTGAAATTAATAGAGTCAACATATTAAAAAATATATAATGTTTGTCAGCCACACAAAATAATAAATCATAGCAAATGCAAGTTTAGGTCCAGATGGGGTAGTTCAACTGACTTATACACATTTCTTTCACATCTAATGGATCACTCTTTTATCCTTGGACTTGCTGAGAGATGGCTTTGTAATATAAGCTGTCTTTATTCAGTCATGAATAAAATAAAAGGGCTGAATGTCAAATTTATTAAAATGACTTCTCCATGTGTCTTTGCCTTTTTATCCTTGGCTACTATCCATGGCTCTGTAGAAAATGCTCACACACATCAACCCTGTGTGCCTGGGATGGTGCATGATCCCTCTCTACCATTCTTAACACTGAATTTGAAAAATGGCTTCAGGAAATTGGGGCAAATTTTACCTCCAGACTCAATTTCACCATCTCATATTCTCATCATAAAACTAAACCTCTCCAAAAATCCTTGCCACATCACAGTAGGAAACTCTCTTGAAACAATAACCACAGGCCATACTAGGGGTCAAGTCACTGGTTCACCTAAGTCATCCCTTATTTTCATTGTTGGATGTACAGTGTCTTGAAAACCATTATTCATATGATTTGTCATTTTCTTTGTTTTTCATTAAAGCATATCCAAACCCTATTATTATTTCCACAACCTTCTTCTTTTAAAATTTCATTTAAAATTAATATGAGGATACAATATCATTTATATTGTAAATGATTATTTACATTGTAAGGTAAAGCTCAAGTTATAATTGAGCCCTTTATCCGAGAAGTGTGCTGAGTACCTTTACATTGTGCACATTAGGTAAGAGTTTACCAATACCCCTTCCTCCTCCTCTTTCCCTTTTACCTTCTTCCCCCCACACACACTTGAATATACTTACATTTTTTGTCTCATATTCATTATTTTTCTAATGGTATCATATTAGTATTGAGTACATAGGATAGTTGTACTCAATACTATTTCCATTCTTATGATTTTTTACTAAGAATAATGTGCTTCAACTCCGTCAAGGTACATATAAAAGATGCAAAGTTTCCATCTTTTATGGCTGAATAATATTCCATGGTATACATATACAACAGTTTATTAATCCATTCATGGGTTGATGGGCACTTGGGTTGCTTCCATGTATTGGCAATAATGAACGGAGCTGCGATAAACATTCTAATGCAAATGTCCTTGTAGTAAAATGATGGATTTTTTTTACTTCTGGGTAGATACCTAGTAATGGGATTGCAGGATCAAAGGGAAGGTCACTTTTTAGTTCTTTAAGAATTCCCCATACTTCTTTCCATAGAGATTTTATTACTTTGAAATCTCTCCCACCAGCAGTACAAAAGTGATTCCTTCCCTCATCATCCATGTCAGTATCTGCGGCTTTGGGATTTTGTGATGTGAGCTAATAACACTGGAGTTAGGTGATATCTCGGGTGGTTTTGATTTGCATTTCTCTGATGATTAGAGATGTTGAACATTTTTTCATGTATTTATTGGCCATTCATCTGTCTTTTTCAGAGAAGTTTTTGTTCAAGTCTCTTGCCCACTTATAAATGGGATTGTTTGCTCTTTTCTTGTTGATTAATTTGAGTTATCTGTAAATTATACTTATCAGTCCTTTGTGAGATTCATAGCATGCAAATATCTTCTCTCCTTATGAAGGTTGTGTTTGCTTTTGTTATAGTACCCTTACCAGTGCAGAGATTTTTAGCTTGATCATGTCCCATGTGTTTATTTTTAGTATTACTGCAATTGCAAATGGGGTCTTTTGTTCTTTCTTTTTTTGAGACAACAGTCTTATTCTGCTGCCCTAAGTAGATTGGTAGAGTCCCCTGGTGTCATAGGTCACAGTAACCTCATACTCCAGAGCTCAAGAGTTCCTCTTACCTCAGCCTCTTGAGTTGCTAGGACTATGTACATCCGCCACAACACTCAACTAATTTTGTTCTATTTTTAGTAGAGATAGGGTCTCACTCTTCCATGGGCTGGCTTGAACTCCTGATCTAAAGCAATGCCTTAGCCTTCGAGTGTGCTAAGAATACAGGTGTGTACCACTGTGCCTGGCTCAAGAGGGGCTTCTCCATAAATTCTTTTCCCAGGCCAATATTGTCAGGAGTTTTTCCCACACATTCTCCTAGGATTTTTATTGTTTTGTGTCTTAAATTTAAATCTTTTATCCAGCAAGTGTCAATTATTGTTAGTGGTAAGAGGTGCACATCCAGTTTCAGTCTTCTACATATGGCTAACCAGTTCTCCCAACAGGATTTATTAAATAGAAATTTGTTTTCCCCAGTGTAAACTTCTACCAAACTTCAAAGAGGAGCTAGCACCTATATTGTAGAGCCTATTCCAAAACATAGAGAAAGAAATAAACCTTCCTAACCCATTAAATTTTCCTGATACCAAAACCAGGAAAGGACCCAACAAAGAAAGGAAATTACAGACCAATATCATTAATGAATATCAATGAAAAAATTCACTAAGATCCTACCAAACAGAATACAGCTACACATAAAAAATTATAAATCATAATCAGGTGTGCTTTATCCCAAGGATGAAAGAGATGGTTCAACATACCTAAATCCATATATGTAATTCACCACACAAATAGAAGTATAAACAAAGACCACATGATCCTCTCAACAGATGCAGAAAGAGCATTTGACAAAATTCAGCATTCTGTTCTGACAAGAACACCAAGAAAATAGGTGTAGATGGGGCATTTCTTAAACTGGTAAGACCATCTACAATAAACTCACAGTCAATATCATATTGAATGGAGCAAAACTGAAAGCATTTCCACTTGGAACTGGAACCAGACAAGGATATCCGCTATTGCCACTTCTATTCAACATAGGGCTAGAAGTTTTAGCCAATGCAATCAGGCGAGAAAAGGATATCAAGAGTATTCAAAAAATGGGGAAATAGGGAGGTCAAACTCTCCCTATTTTCAGATGATGGATCTTTCTTTTTTCCTTTGAGTTGGGAGCCTCAAGCTGTCACCCTGAGTAGAGTGCTATGGCATCACAGCTCACAGCAACCTCCAACTCCTGGGATCCCCAAGCAATTCTCCTGCCTCTGTCTCCCAAGAAGCTGGGACTACAGGTGCCCGCCACAACACCCAACTATTTTTTGGTTGTAGCCATCATTGTTTGGCAGGCCCTGGCTGGATTCAAACCCGCCAGCTTAGTTGTGTGTGTGGCTGGTGCCTTAGCTGCTTGAGTCACAGGTGCTGAGCCCAGATGATGGATCTCATATCTGGAAAATCCATAAAACTCCTGTAAGTTATCAAGAAATATAGTAAAGGAAAAAAGAAAAGAAATATAGTAAAGAGCTGGGCACAGTGACTCATGCATGTAATTCTAGATCACTAGAGGTTAAGGCAGGTAGATTGCTCAAGCTAAGGAGTTTGAGACCAGGCTGAGGAAGAGTGAGATCATATCTCTACTAAAAATAGAAAAATTATCTTGGCATTGTGTTGGAAGCCTGTGGTCCCAGCTATTCTGGAGGCTGAGACAAGAGGATCTCTGAGCCCAGCAGTTTGAGGTTGCTATAAGCTATGATGCCAGGTCTCTCTAAATTGGGGCAACAGAGTGAGACTCTGTATCAAAAGAAAAAAAAGAAAAAATATATAATTAAGTTCCCAAGATCCACAAATCAGTAGCCTTCATATATGCCAGTAACAGTTAAGCTAAGAATCAAATCAAGGACACAACATCCTTCACAGTAGCTTCAAAGAATATGAAATATCTGGGAATACACCTAACAAAGAATGTGAAGAATCTCTATAAAGAGAACTAAGAAACCCTGAGAAAAGAAATAGCAGAAGACATTAACAAATGGAAGAACATACCATGCTCAGGACTGGGAAAAATCAACATTGTTAAAATGTCCATACTACCCAAAGAAATATCCAGATTTAATGCAATCGCCATCAAAGCTCCAATGTCATATTTTGAGTAACTTGAAAAATAATCATTCAATTCATATGACAGCAGATAAAAACCCCAAACAGCCAATGCAATTTGAAGATATAAAAATAAATTTGGAGGCATCACATTACCAGACTTCAGGTTATACTACAAGTCTACCATTTCCAGAATGAAATGTATATAAAATTATACTCTCTATAGTCTTTTCAAACTGTATTTATTCACAAAAACATGGCTATATTACTTGCAAACATTTTTTTTTCCACATACGGGAGTTCTTTTTTTTTTTTTTTTTTGTAAAGATAGAGTCTCACTTTATTGCCCTTGGTAGAGTGCCATGGTGTCACATAGCTCACAGCAACCTCCAACTCCTGGGCTTAGATGATTCTCTTGACTCAGCCTCCTGAGTATCTGGGACTACAGGCGCCCACCACAACACCCGGCTATTTTTCTGTTTTGCAGTTCTGCCGAGGCCACGTTTGAACCTGCCACCTTCGGTATATGGGAGTTCTTTTAACTTTTTGACATTGTTATGTTGAATCACAAAAGTTTTTACTACTGGAGGTCTATAGCTCAGTGATTAGGACACCAGCCACATGCTCTGGAGCTGGTGGGTTCGAACCCGGCCCTGGCCAGCTAAACAATGACAACTGCAACAAAGAAATAGCTGGGTGGGCACCGTAGTCCCAACTACTTAGGGAGCTGAGGCAAGATTATCGCTTAAGCCCAAGAGTTTGAGGTTGCTGTGAGCTGTGGTGCCCTCAGCACTCTGCTGAGGGCGACATAATAAGACTCTTTCTCAAAAAAAAAAAAAAAAAAAAAGAAATTGCCTTATTGATTGGGGGGGGCAAATTTCTTTAACATTTGAGTAAAAGAATACTTTCTTTTTTAGTCATATAATCATCTACAATCTAATTTGTGTTCTTGTATATTAACCCAATTTCTTTTTTTTTTTTTTAAGACAGAGTCTCATTTTGTTGCCCCTGGTAGAGTGCTATGGCGTCACAGCTCACAGCAACCTCAAACTCTTGGGCTTAAGCACTTCTCTTGCTTCAGCCTCCCAGTAGCTGGGACTACAGGTGCCCGCCACAACACCTGGCTATTTTTTGTTGCAGTTGCCGTTGTTGTTTTAGCTGGCCCTGACTGGATTCGAACCTGCCAGTCTTGGTGCATGTGGCTGGTGCTGTAACCATTGTGCTACAGGTACCGAGCCCCCATTTTTTTTATTATTAAAATATATTAACAGTAATTTTTCCAAGAATATTTTTAATAATTTACATCTTTTCAAGCATAGTTCTTTATTAATTTGTAGGTGTTAGACTTGAAGGTGCTGTGAAAAAAAAAACAGGCCAAGCACAGTTAAAAGCAGGGATTTATTAAAATATCTGCAAGCTAAAGAGCTGCCACCAAAATGGCATCAGTCCTGAGTTAGAGTAAGGGGAGCTCTTTTAAAGCAATTCAGGGCATGGCGGACATGCAGCTGAAGGGTGGCAGATGTGTCAGTCACAGCTTAGTAATTCAGGGTGTTGTGAGTGCCAATCATAGGCCAGTGACTGTAGTTGTGGTGCAAGAGATCAATAGGTCATCTGCTAGAGGCCTTGTAAAAGGTTGGAGGGTTAATTGCCGGAAATCTTTTGTAACCTGGAAGGAATGTTTTAAAAGCACTAGAAAAACAAAAATATTTCTGATCTTTGCTTAGTGAATGCCCAGACCCACCAGAGCCAGGGAAAAACTAGCATTCTAGCTTGTTGGTCTTAAAAGAAAAAGGGAAAAGAAAATTTTGGGGTTGTTGAGGGGGTGATGGTCAGTTCTTCTGGAGCTGCTTCCTGCTGAGAGTGGACGTAGAGTTGTCCCTATGAAAGACATAGGAGTTATGAGAAATTATGATGTTGAAGAATGGTTTGATATCTGTGGCATCTGTAGTAAAGGATGTTAACAATCTTTAACATGATTGTTAGTTATATAGATAATACACACTTTTGAAGGAAAGACTTTTTAATAGTCATGGACTTTAGGTTAGGCTGAAAAGAACCATGAACAAAGGTCCCTATAAACAGAGAAGCCAGGACATCCAGAGGAGCTTAAAGAACCAGGATACCCAAGAATCTGACAACTACTGATGGATCTTTGTGGATCGTTCTAAGGATTTTTTGCTTCATCAAGTGTTATACCTGCCTTTTTTGTATACACAGAGCATTCCTTTTCTAGAAACATGCAGAGGGCTCCTTTTTCATCAGTTAGGCGTTTTAGTCTTCACTAATTCTGGAGGACAATGCCTTCCAATGAATCTATTTGATCTTGTGAAATATTGAGTTATTGGGTGATGTCTTGTAGTCTATCTGCCAGTTCTTCGGATAGATGTTGGTAACAGGTTAATGATGTGGTAAGGCCACCTATTCCTGTGCCTACTCCAGTAGCAAACTCTAGGCCTATTAATAGAAGGTTAAATGCAAAATTTTTGGCTCTTACAGAGGTTGATAGATGAACTAGAAATAATTGATTATTAGGGACTATTTGGAAATTCGTGGTAAGGTAAATTAGGATGTTAAATGCCTATTCACTTAGTTGGGAGACAGAAATATGTGTTTGTTCCACAAGGGAAGAAAATTCCCTGGTTATCCAACCAGATATTGTTATCAATAGAAAATAGAAAACTCAATTGGTTATTTTCAGTATCCCATACTGAAAGGGTCCCTCAATACAATGCCAATTAAAGGTTGAAAGGGACCTTGAGTGTTTATTTGTATATTGGACAAGGTGGTATTTTCTATGAATAAAAATTTGTCATCTAAGGCTAGGCATGGTGGCTCACTCCTGTAATCCTAGCATTCTGGGAGGCCAAGGCAGATGAATTGCCTGAACTCGGGAGTTCAAGATCAGCCTACGCAAGAGTGAGACCCCCATCTCTAAAAATAGCCGGGCATTGTGGCAGGCATCTGTAGAGGAGTCTGAGACAAGAGAATTGCTTAAGCCCAAGAGTTTGAGGTTGCTGTGAGCTCTGATGCCACCACACTCTACCAAAGGGGACAAAGTAAGACTCTATCTCAAAAAAATGTATATATTTGTCATCTAGATCCACCCAAAACTTGGAGTTGAGAGGAATGAGTATTAATGGGATATTTCAGCAGGAGCTTGATTGAGTCTTGGTTACAGTTTTCCAAGGAAAAATTTTACAAGTGTGTGGCCTGCAAATGCAGAGCTGAGAGGCAAGAGTATTTGGGAAAGTCTATGTAATGAGTTGGGGGATCTTGAAAAATTGACTATATTTTTTTAAAACAGGGGGCTTCTGTCCCAAATAAAGGAGATGAACATTAACATAATCATTAAGCAGATTGATTTCAAGGGAGAATTTGTGAAGTTGTGGACTTAAGTGCCTTAAGGGAATGCCTTCAGGCTGCTTTGAGAAATGCAGATATGGGTTTGATGAGTTAATGAGGTTTTGAGGGTGATGGGACCTATGATAGGGAGGTATGTGAATTTATCTCCTGTAAGAATGGCTGAAAAAACTGAGATGTTCTTCCAATAAAAGTCATTCTAGCCATGTCAGAAATTTTAATGTCATAAAGGTTGTTTAGTCATGAAAGTTGGAAGGGGTCTCCTCCCCATATTTTGTGATAATAAGGCATGGTATCTAAGTCCCAACAAGTAGGGGAACAGGAGTAGCCATATAGCATTTGGCTGAAGGCAAAAAGCAAAGCCAGAGTTCCTTGTGAGGGCAGGATTTGTAGATTTGAGAAGCTGATAGGTAATATTACAGATATGGTTAGGATGTTGATGACTAGGGATCTTAGGGAGATCGAGGCTGAACAACAATAAGAGAAGAGGAATGAGGCAAAGAACACTAATGGCAACATCATATGTAAATCAAGGCAACATCGTGTGTAAATCAAGCCAGTGAGGAATCACTAAGTAAGCCAAATTGATATAAGCGCTGGAGGGAACTCTTTAAGATCCCCTTGGAGGAAAGCTTCTTGTATAAATTCCAAGAGTTCGTCTTCAGTATTGGGCCGGTTGGGAGGAGGAATCTTCTCCAAAAGAGAGAGAATAACAGAGTAGAAATAATCAGGGTCTGAGGGTGATGGGTAAGGAGAAGACATAGAGGAAACAGTGGCTCACAGCTCCGATGTCTTCTTGAATCCTGAAGGTTTTGATCTTGTTTGGTGCCAGCAGAGCACTTCTATAATGGCTGGAGACAGATGAGTGATCACTGTTTCTGTCACAGTTGGTGGTTCCCACTTGAGCCTAGAGGTATGATACCAGGTAAAATGACCCTGTAATTTAGATATTGGTGTGGTCAAAAATGCTTGATGGGGATAATCCATTTTGGTTGCAGGGTTCATGCACTGTCTGTGTCTTTCAAGAGGACCAAGTTGCCAGGCCCAAGAAATGGGGCAACAGAGGTGTGGAGGACGGCTTGGGAAGAATTGTGTCTGCATGGTTACCAAGTACATGGAAGACCAATGTCAGGGCAGGGATATTATCTCCCAGTGGATGAGGAGAGACTGGAAAGTTTCTTAGCAGGAAAGGTCTACCATACTTGAGTTCCAAAGGGCTAAGAAAGGAAAGAGCCCTTGACATTGTTCTAATGTGCATGAGAGAAATGGCGAGAAGATTAACCCAGCTGTATTTTGTTTCTTAACTGAACTTGGTTTGGTGGACTTTCAAGATAAAATTGTATTTCTCGATCTTTCATCAAGGTTGAGGTCTATAAGGGATATGGTGCTTCCATTCAACATTTAAGGCTTTGGAGACTCCTAGGGTGACTTTCAAGGTGAAAGTGGTCCTATTGTATGACTGTAGCATTAGTGGGAGCCTGAAACGGGGAATGATGTGGTTGAGAACTGTGCCTGTTTATAAGTGGCAAGAAAGCCTTTAACCCACTGTTTCCCCAACACCAGAAAAGGTGTTGATAAAGACTATAAGTTATTTAAAGTGCTTAGTAGGAGGAATGTGAGTGAAGTTTTATCTTCCAATCTTGGCTGGAGGTTTGACCTCATGCCTGTTGAATTAGATGTGAGGAATAGTGGATGGATTTTTGTGAAGAAAGTTGTGAGCACAGGAGGCAAGACTGAGTAATGTCTTGGAATTTGGGGAGATATGATGGGGCAGGTTACAAAGGGTTTAAAAAATGTGAGGAGAATTTTTGAAAGGAGTCAGGGATTTTAGAAAGGATTTCAGAAGCGCTCTTAGTGAGAAGATTAGTTTTCCTGCTGCTGTTAACCAGGGTCCCTCCTACACTGCCCAACACCAAGATATGTCTGATCTTCTTATTCTTTGTATGTTAGGTGTATTGAGGAAACAGCAAGCAGTTGTGCTTCTGCTATCTATATGAGGGCAGTTTGCTTGGCTTCTCTGTCAGGCTTTTGATTCCCTTGGGAAATGGGGCTAGTGTCTGTCGGATGTCCTTTGCAATGTCTGATGGCTATTGTCTTGGTCAATTTGGCTGCCTGAAGGAGTTTAAACATTAGGTATGCATTAGTGATGGGGGAAACAGGGGTATATACTTCCCACATTGTAACATGAGAATGTAGGAAATGGAATCCATATTTTGAGTCTGTGTGGGTGTTAATTTGCCTTCTGAGAGGAAGTACCAGTTTGTAAGTGATCTGTCTCAATGAACCCTTTTTCTGAGACCACTGGATAGATTGCTACATGCTTTCCTTGAGAGATAAAGTACCTATCATCAAGTATTTAAAGTCTCAGGGACAGGGTAGGTGCTGATATTCAGGAAAGGCAGTTATTTGTATTCTAATATATCTGTACATACATATGAAGGTTCAGTTGAGGATAAGAGGAAGAGTGTGGCAGGAGTCAAAGTAGGACAGTGAGCTAAGATGACATGAGGAGCCTCCATGAGGATGAAGAATATTTATTGATGGTGAGAAGGAGGTAGAAGTTATGTGGTCTTCCATGATAAAATGAGGTCTACCAGAGAATGAGAGGAATAGACTTTCACAGACTGGGAAAAAGTTAACTTCTATGCTTCTTGACCCAGAGTGGTGGTTGCACCCAGCACTAGTAGACATGTTGGTCATCCCATATTGTGATCTAATTGCTTGAAGAGACAGGCAATGGGCCAAATATGTGAGGCAAAATGTTGCCCTAATAGCCCAATAGTGGTGCCTTTCCTTTCATCTTTTTAAAGGAGGAAGGGCTTGGCAAGATCTGGCAGGACTAAGACAAGAGCAAAGGTGAGAGCCTATCTAAGCTTAACTAGGGTATTTTGATAGCATATTAGTCAATGGTCTCTGAGGGTAATCCCCAGGCAGTCTCAAAAGAGATTTAGCTAAGAGGCTGAAATTAGGAGTCCACAATTAGAAATATTCTGCTAAACCAAGGAAAGAAGGTATTTCTTGTTTAGAGGAAGGTAAGAGAAGAAAACTGATAAGAGATGAGTTTTTCATCAGTTTCAATGGCTCTAGTCTGTGAGCCTAACATAAAACCTAAATAACTAAATAGTAGGGAGATATAATTGAGCATCATATGAAGAAACTTGGTATACCTTTTCTCACAGGAAATTGAAAAACTTGATATACGAGACTGAGATGCAGTAAGAGTAAAAGGTCATCAACATACTGGAATGTAGTATTGGAGAAATATCTAGAGTTCATAACTGTAGTTAAGGTTTGACCAAAGAAATGAGGACTATTTCTGAATCCTTGAGGAAGAACCATTCATGTTAGTTGCTGAGCTGTGTGAGTCAACAGGTCAGTCCATGTAAAATCAAAAAGATCCTGGGAATTGAGTCAAAGGAATGGTAAAGAAGGAATCTACGTTATAAAACTGTGTGGGAGGTGGTGGATGAGGGGACTTAAAAAGGACTGTGTAGCAATGGGGAACAACCACACAGATGGGAAGCACCACTTGATTAATGATATGAAGATGGTTATTGCCATCTGACTTGCACATGGGAAGATTAGGGGTGTTTATATAGAGAGAATTGGTGGGCTGTAGTAAGCCAGACTCCTGGAGAACATGAAATGGTGGGCTGGAGGCCCTTTTGTCCTTCTAAAGGGATGGAATATTGGGTTTCCAAGCTTCAGCCAACTGGAAGTTGGAGTGTGGTGCCTAGCTACTAAGGAAGATGTTGTGTCTCACACGATAGGGTCTACAGGAGATGGGTTGATGGAGGAAGGTAGCAGCCTCCTTTTGAGAGGAAGGAGTGAGTAGAAGGTAGAGGGAGGTGTCTGCTAGAGATAGGTAGAGGGGGTTGAGGGAAGGAGAGTTTTAAAGAGGAATAAAATTTAGAGAGACTGTCTCTTCCGAGATGGGAGTTGGACAATGAGACAGTAAAAGGAAGGAGTGAGGAAAAGGGGTATTAAGGAGAGTACAAGGGAGAGTCTGAGTTTGTAATGGCCATGAAATGAGTCCTTCAACAAAGGATGGGACAAGAGTCCCAAGGAATTTTGGCAAGGTGGGGTATGTAGCCTCCTAGTAAGAAAGGACATTCGCTTACCTCCTACCACCATGCCTTGGCATCTTCAGTATTCTATGACCAAACCAAGAAGGCTGAGTCCTCAAAACTGGACTCAAGAAGAGGTCTAGCTGGAGTGGAAGGTAGTGAGCCTCGAGGGGCTCAGGGACATGCCTACGTCCAGTGACCCTTCTCCCCACATAATGGACAGGTGGGGGGTTGGGGTTTGGGCATGCTTTGACCAAGTGTCCTTCTTTGTCACACCTAAAATATGGACCAGGGGGAGTCTTTGGTTCTGTCTTGTTATTGGGTGCTTGTCAGGAGGCATTTAGGGCAGTAACAAGGGCTTGATCTCACTTGTGTTTTTGAAATTTGGTTTGCTCATTTCTATTATGAAAGACTTTAAAGGCCAGATTGACCATGTCTTTTTGAGGTGTTTGAGGACTGTCATTTAATTTTCAGAGTTTTTGGTGGATGTCTGCTGATGATTGGGAAACAAAATGCATGTTGAGGAAAAGGAGTTCTTCAGCTGAAAAAGGATCTAAAGTGGTATATTTTTGCGGAGCCTCTGTAAGTTAGGGGAAAAAGAGGGCAGGATTTTCATCAGAAAGTTGGGTGGTCTCTTTTAATATTTCACAGTTAAAAGCCTTTCTCAGACTTTTTGAGTCCAGCAATAAAGCAGCTAATGAAGTGGCTGAGTGAGCAGCACCCACCTGATAATTCCAAGTAGGGTCTTCCCTAAGAACAGTTTCAGTGCCTACACAAAAGTGTTATTTTGATGATGAAGGTTATCAATGTTGGATTTTGAAGCTCACCAGATGCTTCCCCTTATCTCAGGAGAGAGGCAAGAATAATGATGTAGAGCTCCCTCCAGGTTAAATCATAAGATTGAGTAACATATTCAAATTCTTTAATTTAAAAATCTTTTAATAGTTTACTTTGTTGTAAACAATTTGGGGGATCTGAAGAAAAAGAACCCAGATGCTTTTTTTATCTGAGATAAGTTGAAAATAAAGGAGCATGAACATGAATAATGCCTTGAGCACTTGCTACCTCTTTTAGCAGCAAGAGAGAGGCAGGGGCTGCCATGGTTCAGGAGCATGTATGTGGGGAAATAGGAGGAGACTTTGGGGAACCACATGATGGAGAAACAGAAGAGGAAGGAGGGGGCACGTGATCTGCTGGCAAACAGAGAGTCAGACTCAGAAGCATTGTGAGGTCTGAGGAATTGGAAGTGGATGAGGAATGAAGGAGGATCTGATATGTGAATCAGGAGACATATAGAGACAGAAATCTATGGAGAGTGAAGAAGCCCTGAACATAGGGAATCTCTGATCATTTTCCATTGTGGTGGCAAAAGTTGTCAAGGTCCCAAAGGACACCTAAGTCAAAGGTTCCATTTTCAGGGAGTCACTATCAAGTTTGTATTGAGGCCAAGCCATGTTACAGAAGAAAATGAGGTGCTCAGGCCAGATATTGAACATGAGGGTGAAGGTGTCTAGATTGCAGAGAAGGTAGCCATAAGGCATGGACTTAGAAGGGCATATAGGTTGTAGAGAAGGTAGAGTGAGAACAAGGTGCCATGGAGAGGTAAGAGGACAGTCCCCAATCCAGGTATCTCAGAGTTAAAGTCTGGGAGCCCAGCCCAACCTGAGGGTATTTCCAGCCCACCAATAGGATTCTGGAAAAAAAAAATGACAGCAAATCAGAAATCCCAGGGATAAAGGCCAGAGTCACTCACCAAAAAGGAAGATTGGAGGAGAAGCAGCAGTGTCCTGGTGAGTGGATGAAGAGTCGGCAATGGAAAGGAGAGACTTCTCGAGGGTTCTTTGTGGCTAAACCTGGTGTAGGGCTGGGTTTAGCACAAAATGTTAAAGTTGAAGTTGCCACAAAGAACCACACCAAGTAGAGTTAATATCAGGGATTTATTAAAAGATCTGCAAGCAGATGGCTGCCACCAAAATGACATCAGCCTTGAGTTAAAGTAAGGGGCTGCTCCTTTAAAGTAATTCAGGATGTGGTCCACATGCAGCGCATGAGGTGGTGGGTGTGTAAGTCATAGCTCAGTTACTTTCAGTGTGGTGCAAGAGATCAACAGGTTATCTGCTGTTGACCTATGTAAAAGGTCAGAGGGTTATCTGCTGGAAATCTTTTGTAACCTGGAAGGAATGTTTTAACAAGACTAGAAAAACAAGGAGAGTTCTGGTCTTTGCTTAATGTATGACCAGGACCACTGGAGCCAGAGAAAACCTAACAATGCAATATCACTTTCTTTAAGAAAGACAGGTGTGGCTCGGCACCCGTAGTCAGTGAGTAAGGTGTAGGCCACATACGCCAAGATTGGCAGGTTCAATCCCCGCCTGGACTGCTAAAACAACAATTACAACTCCAGCCAAAAAATAGCCATGAGTTGTAGCAGGCCCCTGTAGTCCCGGCTACTTGGGAGGTTGAGGCAAGAGAATCACTTAAGCCCAAGAATTTGAGGTTGCTGTGAGCTGTGACACCACACCTACTGAGGGTGACCTAGTGAAAATCTGTCTTAAAAAAAAAAAAGAAAAGAAAAAAGAAAGATAGTTGTTACGTATCATCTGTTACAGTGTTATCTTGCAATTCCCAAACAAGTACCTCTATTGAAAACAAGAGGAACAGAAACTTTTCTGACATCCACAAGGCAAAATTTACGCAGTGTGTCCCTTTAATATTTTACTTTGTTGTCATTGTGAATAGTTTACAAAAGCACTAATTTGAGTAGATAGCATATTGAGATTTCAATTCAGAATGCAGAGACCAGCCACATGTGAAGGATGGATTAATAAACAACAGAGATAAATATCTCTGTTACTTGAAGCATTAGACAAACGGAGTCAACAGACAATAAAAAATAAAAATAGATATTGGGAATGATGTATAAGGGTAGGTACAATAGCCACAAAATGCAAGCACATATAACCCAAATTTAAATATTCATTGATGGTTTTCCATAGGAAGCAATATTTAATTCAATACATGAAAGAGTAGCAGAAAATCATGGAAATTAAAGCTAGGAAAGCAAAAGGGGTTAGTATTCAGGTAGAGAACAGGGCATCTACAAGTAGCAAAAAATATGAGCTGTCACAAGGAAATTAGCAATTTCAACACTTAAAATACTAGATACTAGAAAGCTAAGTTGGGACTAGATTTTTAAGGAATTTTTATTCTGTGTCAATGTATTAAGAATTTACGGTTTTCTAGGCACCACAATTCTATTTATCAGCTATTTATGAGATATGCTTATTTAAAAACACAACTGTTGTAATTGTAAAATGAGAATATGGAGTCTTATAAATTTGAAGATAAACATATTGCGGTTTAGGCTTGACCTTGCACAGGAAAAGAAAAAGTACGCAGTGGAGAAAAGAGAGATAGCCTGAGGCCCATGAAGAATGACCACCAAAAAATTTAGTATATTCAGGGTAGAACCTTTTCTTAATAGAATTAGACTTACTTGTGAAAGATGCTGAATCAGATAATAAACTCTCCAGCTGGAAAAAGACAACTTTTTGAAAGCAGAGGTTGCTTTTCGGCCTTAAACTCACTCCCACTTCAAAAGTTGAGAGCTTTGGGAAAGGACGCTGTGCTCACAGCGCCATCTAGCAGCAAAAGAAAGCGAAGAAGCTTAATAAGAAGCTCAGGAGCAAGATTAGGAACCAGGATTTACTGTACTACTCTGAGCAGGATTTTTAAATATATACATATTTATTTATTTAGAAACAAAAACATAATACATAGTTGCTGCTGGGGGAAATATGTAATTTGTAATCATTCCCTATAAAGATTCAGGGACGCCTGACCCACGCCCACTTTTCCAGTCACTGCCTACACATAATAAAGGGGTTAAAGGTCGATGTGAGTACGCCTAGGCTGATGAATCCATCGACAAAGATGCGTGTACAGCGTGTGGTGCCATGGACACACGCATAGTACAGATTTGATTTGTATCGTGTCATATTAAGTCCTTGAGTAACTCTATGTTGTCTTTGTTTCCGTACACATCATTTCTCTCTTCACTAGCACCACAGTTCACAAGATGAATGAAATTTCTTGGGTAAAGCCTTAGGAGGTTATTATTAGGGGGTTTGTTGTTCTTTGAAACACTTTCCAGTGTGATAAGTCAAACATAGGCCTTCAAGTCTGTGTGAAGGGGCCTGGGCCTCAGATCACCAGCAGGTCCCACCTCCGCCGCCGCCATCAGAGCGTCCAGCCCAGAGCGGCAGCGCACAGGAAATGCGCCATTGACAGTGGCCTAGCTGCCTGCGGAGCTGCGGGCGCGGGAAGCCACGTGGCTGCAGGATCCGGCGCCTCTCCGCCCCCGCAGGGTTTCCATTCTCGCACTTGCTGCAGATCTGTTCCGCTTGGAGCTCCTACTGGCAATTTCCTATGAGCAGTTCACGCTTTAAAGGCGTTAGCATGTAACCTCGAATTAAAATTTTCTCTCTAGCCTCTGTGGAGGATTTTCCACTGAAAGATCAACTCATTATAAGACCGATTAATGGAAGAATAAGATTTGTTTACCGTGCACTCAGGGAGAATCACAGTGATTACCAAATATCCCAGTTGAATCTAGAAACGTATATACCCTCATTTTAGAAGGGAAGGGGAGACCAGCAATATAGGTAATTATGTTCGGGGAAATTGATGGTTACTAGGGAGAATAAATGGGGTAGGGGAGAGAGAATGGCTTGTAAATGATTCTCTTTGCAAATTAAATTAACCTGAGAGGTATTATATTTTAAAAGATTTGGGCCAGGTCTGGTTGCATTCTTGATCTTCCTTCTTCAAATGTGGAGATTAAGAGAGGAGCACGGAAATCAATTGTTCTTTCTGATGAGTCCACCGCCATATATTTTTCTTGGTGTTGTTTTGTTTTGTTTTCTGGCAGAGTCTCACTCTGTCACCCAGGCTAGAGTGCCATGGCATCAGCCAAACTCACAGAAACCTCAAACTAATGGGTGCAAGCAGTCCTCCTTCTTTAGCCTCCCAAGTTTCTAGGACTACAGGCATCTGCCAGTAACCCTAACTGGTTTGTCTATTTTTAGTAGAGACAGAGTCTCACTCTTGCTCAAGCTAGTCAGTTAACTCCTGTGTGATCCTCCCACTTCAGCTTCCCAGAGTGCTAGGATACAGACATGGGCCACTCCACCTAGCCTTGTGGTCTAAGGGCCTAACCTTGCCCAACACATGTTGTTATTTTTTTTTTCAATAAAATTATGTTTGGAACATAATGATACTATATGTATTTTTTATGGCTATCTTATCTTTATGACAAAGTTTAGTAGATGCAAGAGAGACATTGTGACCCATAAAAACAGAATTACTTACTTTCTGCTGCCATACCACCCAGTATTCAGTCTGGGGCCTGGGCAGTTAAGTCTTTGTTATGCTAATTAGGACCAGATCTGCACTTGGGTGGTTGGGTTAGCCAGCTTCTTCATTAATTCCCAGTGGCCCCTTTCTCAAGTGCCTTTCTTTCCACAACTTCCTAGTATTTTCTGTTCCCCTTTGTTTCCCTTTTCAGTCCTCTGGCCTTGATTTTATGTCTAAAGGGCTCAGAGGACAGAAAGAAAAAAATGAAAAACAATGAGAGCTGGACTCACTGTCTTGGATCTACAACTCCTCCTAGTACAGTAACATTTCCCCACCTTTAGTTTTTGTTCTTATGAGCTCCCTAAGCAGCCACTGTTGCCAGGACAACTGGGTGACCTGAGGGTTGGGGTAGGAGAGATTGGAGAAAAGAAAAAAAAGGTGTGGGGGGAGGAGAACTCTGCACTTTGATGTGTGTGCTGGATGTCTTAATTTCCAACAGAAAATAAATGAGGGGGGGGAAGAAAACCCATCAACTCAGTAGGATGCCACGATTAAGTGTTCTTGCTTGATTCCTGTTAGTACTTTCTCTGAGTCTTCACAGATTTTCCTTGCATTTTATCCAAGTTTTGTAGCTCAGTTCAGTCTGTAAGACAGAGGAGGCTACACTTACTCCATCTTTCCTAAAAATGAAACCTCAGTGGCAGCTTGTCACATCTTTTTAATTTTAGACAAAAAAAATTAAGTTGTGCTCAAAATTTTATGTTTACACTGAACAAAATCTTGACATTAAATTAAACCCAAGATTATTTTTATTTCAGTATTTCTGCCTTTTAGTTATTTTAATCTATTTGCATTGTTAGTACATTTTTGAAGATTTTTCAATTATAATTATGTTGACTATAACTTTTTTGTTATATTAATAAGAATGCAATTTTTTTTTTGAGACAGAGCCTCAAGCTGTCACCCTGGATAGAGTGCTGTGGCATGGCAGCTCACAGCAACCTCCTATTCCTGGTCTCAAGCGAGTCTCCTGCCTCAACCTCCCAAGTAGCTGGGACTACAGGCGCTGGCCACAATGACCAGCCATTTTTTGGTTACAGCGGTCGGTCGTTGTTGTTTGGTGGGTCCAGGCTGGATTTGAACCCGCCAGCTCAGGTGTACGTGGCTGGCGCCTTAGCCACTTGAGCCACAGGTGCCGAGCCATAAGAATGCAATTTTAACATGAAATAACATTTTAGTAAATGTTTTCTTGTTTAGCATTTCTATAATTTCCCTAACACCTAGGGAACACACCTGGTACTTACTAAGATAGTGTTAAAAGAAAAACTTTAGACAAATTAAATTTAGCAGAGTTTAGTTGAACAAAGAATGACTTATGAATCAGGCAACTCCCAAACCAACATAGGCTCAGAGTGACTTCAGGGTGTCACAGACAAAAGAAAGTGACTTATAGAAAATGGAAGTGAAGCACAGAAATAGTCATGTTTCTTACAGCTTGGCATTTGCCTTATTTGAACAATTGACCACCTTCGATTGGCGAAAACTCAGCCACTGCAATTGGCAGAGATTCAGCTACATTTTACAAAAGTACCCTAGAGTCTGCTTACACATTCATTTAGCATACAGTTCATCATGTATGGAGAAATCTTTAGGCTGAACTTAAACTTTAGTACAAGCTTAATTTAACAATAGACAGGGAACTTTGCTCTAAGTTTCATTTGTATTTTTAATTTTCATAAACTTTACGTGATATTAATTCTTTTTATTTCACAGTATAATGTGAGTACACTGGTTTAGGTACATGGATTGCTTGTACAATGCCTGAGTCAGATTGTAAGTGTGCTTATCACCAGAGAGTGTTCATTGTCCCCATTATGTAAGTTTTTGCCCATTCCTGCCTCCCCTCTCCCACCTGCTTGAATTCCATCGAGTTTTATACTACCCTCTAATGTGTGTGCTGATCACTTAGTTCCAATTTAATACTGAGAACATGTGGTGTTTGATTTTCCACTTTTGAGATACTTCACTTAGGAGAATGGTCTTCAGGTCAACCTATATTGTTGCAAAAGGCAATGAGTCATCCTTCTTTATGGCTCCATACTATTTCCTGGTACACATATACTACATTTTGCTAATCCTCTCATGAATTGATAGGCACTTGGGTTGATGCCACATTTTGCAATTGTAAATTGTGCTGCAATAATCATTTGAATGCAAGTGTCTTTTTGATAAGGTGATTTATTTTCCTTGGGTAAATACCCTGTAGTGAGATTGCTGGATCAAATGGTAAGTCTATTTTTAATTCTTTGAGGAACGTCCACTCTTTTTACCATAGAGTTTGTATTCATTTGTAGTCCCACCAAGAATATATAATCATTTCTTTTTCCTTTGCATTCTCATCAGTGTTTATTGTTTTTGGATAAAATCCATTCTCACTAGGATAAGATAATATCTCCATGTGTTTTTGTTTGTTTGTTTGTTTTGTTTTTGGTTATACCCATTTTAATCATGTGGAGAGGAACATTTACTACTCAGATTTATGCCATTTTATTTTTTTTTCCAACTATTACTTTATTTATATTACTATGCTTAAGTTACATGGAAAAAAAGACAACCAAGCAATTCTGCCCATTTCAGAAAAGTTTCCAATCAACACCAATTATGTGGTGACAAATAACTAGAAATGGTGACATCTTTGGGTCAAGATTGACAAGGAAGAATGGGCTCTGGTGCTACGGTTCATCTCCAACAAGAATATGGCACGCTGGCCAGCACAAGCCATGCTAACACTGAGCCTTTAGCGCTGGGCACAGATTCGGATCTCTTCTCTGAA
>CAUYON010143593.1:0-10493 GCA_963573935.1 Arctocebus calabarensis | reverse complement strand
TTTTTTTTTTTTTTTTGAGACAGAGCCTCAAGCTGTCACCCTGGATAGAGTGCTGTGGCATCACAGCTCACAGCAACCTCCAATTCCTGGGCTCAAGCAAGTCTCTTGCCTCTGCCTCCTAAGTAGCTGGGACTACAGGCGCCCGCCACAATGCCCGGCCATTTTTTGGATGCAGCCGTCATTGTTGTTTGGCGGGCCTGGGCTGGATTCGAACCTGCCTGCTCAGGTGTACGTGGCTGGCGCCTTAGCCCGTTAAGCCACAGGCATCGAGCCAATAGATTTCTTTATGATCATGTCTGTATATAAATTAAGTTAGCTCAGCTTATAAGAGATGTTTTTGTACAATGTAATTGCATTATACAATGATACCATGATATATATTCTCTGCATTTTATTTTTCTCCATTTAACAATATGTCATGAAAATTTCTTCAGGTCAAATGGAGCCAGATCTAAAGCCTTGATAATTTATCTTGCCATTTCCTGTTTCCCTACTGATGGTCCTTTCCCAAGCCAATATTTTTTCACTACAAGCAATAATAATAATAAATAATAATATCTTTGTATATATAATAAATATCTTTGTGTATGTATATATATACACACATAAGGATTGATGTTTTCATTTTTATAGCACAGATTTCTAGGAGTGAAACTGTTGGGTTGCCAGGCATATCTATATCTATATATGTATTTTTTGAGACAGAGTCTCACTATGTCACCTTTGAGTGATACAATGAGTACTGTAGCATCACAGCTCACAGCAACCTCAAACTCTTGGGCTTAAGCAAGTCTCTTGCCTCAGCCTCCCAAACAGCTGGGACTACAGGTGCCTGCTACAATGCCCAGCTATTTTTGTTGTTGTAGTTGTAGTTGTCATTATTGTTTAGCTGGCCCGGGCTAGTTCAAACCTACCAGCCTCAGTGTATGTGGCGCGTGCCATAACCACTGTACTACAGTATTACAGTGCCAAGACATCCTTGGGCTTTTTTTTTTTTGTTGCAGTTGCCATTGTTTTAGCAGGCCCGGTTGGTGTGTTGTTTTAGCAGGCCTGGATGGCCAGCCTTGGTGTATGTGGCCGGCACCTCACCAACAGGGCTATGGGCGCCGCCCCACATATCTATATTTAATGTAAATAGCTACTGCTGTGTTTATTATTTTACAAGACGGCAGTAACAATTTGAATTCCGATTAGTAATAGATTGAGAGTAGCCTTTCCTGGCATGACTGACAGACTTAGGAACTATCATTTTAAAAAGTTTCCCCCAGGATTAGTGGCTCAGATGAGTGGGTCTCCTGGCCTCTTACCCTGTTTCAATCAGAGCATAGTTCTCTGTTTTAAGTTACACATGAACTTTATGGATACCCTGTATATCAGACTTCCCCATAAAGTTTAGTTTAAAGAAAGTTTCTAGGGCGGGGCCTGTAGCCCAGTGGTTAGGGCTCGGGCCACATATATCAGCGCTGGAGTTTGAGCCGGGCCTGGTCCTGCTAAACAACAATGACAACTGCAACAAAAAAATAGCCAGGCATTGTGGTGGGCGCCTGTAGGCCCAGCTACTTGGCAGGCTGAGACAAGAGAATCACCTAAGCCCAGGAGTTGGAGGTTGCTGTGAGCTGTGACACCACAGCACTCTACTAGGGCACTCACTTTTTAGACAAAGTGAGACTCTGTCTAAAAAAAAAAAGGTTCTGGGGAGAAAGGAATATTTGAAAGCTCCATCCCTAAGCTATGATGCATTGGGTGAATAGTGGAAGTTTTGGTGACCTGATGAAAGCCTGGACTTCAAGGCACGTTCTGGGTCTAGGGGTGGAGGCAAAGCGCCCTGCCTGGGAGCTGGTGTCCTGCACCTCCGGTGCTAAGTTAAGACGTGCTGGGGGTGGAGCCAGAAGGCAGGAAGATGTCAGACAGGTGCCCACAGATGAACATGTAGACTGGTGTGGGGTAACAGGGCGCGGGGGTAGGATGGGGTCTAGGGAGGGAATCTAGGATGCGGGAGGTGTGCGTGGCACTTGGTGGAGACAGCGCCAGCTTCAGATCAACTCGGGCCTCACCCGGGGATCTAGTCCAGGTAGGCAGGTGCACACATAAGGGGCCTGCAGGAGAAGGAGCTGGGCCAGGGCCCCTCCCACAAGCGGCGCTGGAGGGGAGGAGCCAGGAGCCGGGCTTAGAGCTGCAGCTCAGCTCAGTAGGCCGGGACAGCTGAGAAAGCTAAGGGAACCCCGCTCCGTGGCTCGGCGGGGACGACCATGCAGATCCTTCCCCCTCTTCAGAGGGCCCAGCTTCCTTGCCTGTGTCCTCCCAGAGTCCAGAGGAAGCAGCCCCGCGCTCTGTCCACCAGAAGGGGTCGGGGAAAGGGCCGGAGGCACCTCCTGTCCCATATGCTGAGGGAAGGCGAGAGTTGTGGCCTCGGGCAAAGCCTCCCTGCTGCCTCCAGGCCTAGTGCAGGCTTTCAGATGGGGTGGTCCTGCTCCCTCTCCGCGGACGGCTCTTTTCCCTCCTCCTCTCACAGTTCTTCAAGACTCCAAGTTCTGCAGGGTCCCGGGTGGGGCAGAGGCTTAGACTCAGGAGCCAGGAAGATGCTGAGCGGGAAGACTGGGACTATTTTCTTCAGCAGTTCCCTTGGAGCAGCCACTTACCACTTCCATGGGCCCCAGACCTCTGTGGGCCCTTTTCTCCATAGAAAAATAGTGTTTATTACTGTAATGGTAAAAAGGCAAATCCAACTCAAGACGAATTCATTATTAAACATTCATTATTAGTAGTATAATCAAATTTCTTCTGCTTTTAAAAGAAATGAAACTCCAGTTGCTGGACATTTGGGTCATTTTCACATTTTGCCTGTTTTAAAGAGTGCTGCTGTGAACATTCCCATAGAGGGTTTTGGGTGGACAGGTTTTCAATTCTTTCTGGGATATACAGAGGAGAGTGCTGTGGCATCACAGCTCACAAGAACCTTAAACTCGTGGGGTTAAGCAATTCTCTTGCCTCAGCCTCCCAAGCAGCTCTGACTATAGGTGCCCAGGTAGTATGAATGTTTAATAATGACTTCATCTTGAGTTGGATTTGCCTAGTGGATAGAGGAGGTGGATAGCCTAGTCTTTCTTACAAGAGGAAAGCAAATTATACACCTTTTAATATCACTGACTCTCTTCTTCATGAAGAAGCAGTCTAGGCATTATTGTAGCCCTTAGTTCTCACTGAGGTTCTTTCCTTTACAAAGATCATCCCATTAGGTCTGCATAGTTTTGTCTGAACCATTGGGGTATCTGGCTAAACCTCCCAATAGACTTTCCAATCCCCACTTCTTTCCCTGAGCAGAGACAAGGAGAGAGGACCTTCTTCATTGATTGCCATGCTAGGAAATCCAGCTGCCCAATCAAAAAGCTCTAGAACACTGTGAATGTTGCATGCTGTCACATCACCCTCTGATGTCACAACCTCCTGCTTACCTGTCCATCCACTCCCAAATGTGCCCTTCCCCCAGTACAGTGACCCACACCCTGCTTCATAGTAGGGGTGCAATAGCGCACGGCAGCTACAGCCCAGACTTTGAAATGAGGCAGAGTCAGGTTCAAATCCTCATGGTGCCACTACTAAAGGCATGATCATGGGCGGGCTACTTAGCCACTCTGATCTTCAATTTTCTCATCATTAAAGGGAGACACAAATATCTTCCTGTTAGGGATATTGTGAGAATTAAGTGAAATCATGTATTTATAATACTTAGCAGAGTACTATAGCAAATGATAATAATTATTAGCATAGTAAGTAATAACAATAATTAACAACATAGTAAATACTTACTAGGTAGTATTAAGCATGTGCTGGAAGAGAATAAAGACATATTTCCCCGGCCAGATCCCTCAGAACTCAAGGGTGGGCAGCTATGAGCCAAGCTTCATCCACCCTCCAAGGTGGCAAAGCCTCCTGCTGGCCTGCTGAGGAGCTGCTCTGGGCTCTGGCAAGGACGAGGCTGAAGTGACCAAGGTTAGGCTTGAGACTAGAAGTAATAGGTCAAAGTGTTAAAAGTGGTCGAGTGAGAATGGTGTAGGGGGCAAAGGAAAGTTGTTTTTGTTACATGGTGTTCTTTTTTTTTTTTTTTTTTTTCTGTGACGATGGTACGAGGTATATATGGTGCTACTCAAATTCTTTATTTTTCAACCAAATATCCATTTGCCAAAACAATAACAACACCACAAAGCTGGTAGATCAGTTAGGGAAATAAACATTGTATCTGCAATTGCCCACGTGGTCACCAGAAGATAGGAGACATTCAAGGCAGAAATAGTTGAAAGAAATTAGCCACAGGGATTGTGGGTACAGAGGTTGGGACAACAGAATTTAAAATTCAGTTTGTCACCATGTGTGGTTATTGTTTTGATGAAAACAATAAGAAAAAAAAATCAACAAAGAGTTAAGTGGCCAAAGCCACTGCACTCTGAACCGCTCTGCTCACCTTGGACACCAGGGAGAGCTAGTGGGCAGGGAAGAGGGAGGCTCCCTGGGAAGCTTCTAGGACAGGTACTCGTGTACTTGTGGATTTGGGAGAAGCAGGAGAAATAATGGAGCCAGTGGGGCTGGGGAGGGCAAGTGTGGGGTAAAAGGAGTTCCATTTGGTAGCAGGTGATTGGAGGATGGGGTTTGGGGGGGGATGGGTGCAAATTTGTCTACTGTGGAGGACAATCAGGCCATGAGAAGAGTATGGGGAAATAAACTTTTTGGAAATATTGAGAAGATGCTATGACACAATACAAAAATAAAAAACACTTAAAAATTCAAAATTCTATCTTTATAGTGATTTAAAGTGGGATTTTCATATTATCTTCCTGTACTTCTGACTTTTACACTGTTCTCATGGCAAGAGCACCATTGGGCATTATGCTGTCTTTGTTGGGCCCGACAGCATAAATCTGCCCCCTCCACCGTCTGCATCAGAGGGGGTTCCTCCCCATCATCCTTCTGCATGTGCAGGGGTGCCTTTTGGTTGCATCAGTGCCCTAGGGGTGCTATGGAAAGCTTCTCTGATGTGTGTGCATCTGGTGGCATCGAGATGACAACTGCCTCAGGCCAGGCAGAGCTCCTTGTATGGTCAGCTTGTGGGTGGTTGGCCCAGAGAAGGAAGGCATCACTCGAAGGAAGGCTAGGCCCTTGGGTGCCTATGGTGTGAAGGCCGAGGGGTCTGCTGTGAGGGCTGGTTCTGCCCTTAGTAGAACAAAGAGCCAAGGCCCTTTGCAGTGCTCCTCCTCTTGCCCAGCTGCCTAGCACCCCCTGACAATCCTTCTAGGCTGCTAGCCCTATACCCCATTTTCCCCATTATAGAGTTCCTTTTCCTTCTGCTGTCCTTTCTATACCACCTTCATCCCTTCACTCCAAAAGTCTTGTCTGACTGTAGCTGAAATTTATTTATTTATTTATTAAAAAAAATTTTTTTTGAGACAGAGTCTTACTATGTTGCCCTTGGTAGAGTACTGTGCTGTCACAGCTCACAGTAACCTCAAACTCTTGGGCTTAAGTAATTCTCTTGCCTCAGCCTCCCAATTAGCTGGGACTACAGGTGCCTGCCACAATGCCCAGCTATTTTTTTTGTTGCAGTTGTCATTATTGTTTTAGCAGGCTGAGGCTGGGTTCGAACCCACCAGCCCTGGTACATGTGGCTGGCGCCCTAACCACTGAGCTGAGGGCTCTGAGACACTGCAGCTGAAATTTAAAGTAGCTGCAGGAAAAACAGTTAAGCCTGAGAAGGCTCGTTTTTAGCTCTTGTTCTATGGGAGCAAAATGTCAATACCGATAGTTTAGTATTTGTTCCACACAATCAAATATGAAGGTGAGTGCCTATACTACACATTCTATGTAAAAGTTTTCAGAACTTATAGCACTAAAAACATCAGGACTATGTATTTAATGTATTTTGAAAAAATTTAGAAACACACTACAAGACATCAAATAAAACACAAGTACTTCAAATCTCCAGCCTAGCAAAACAGAAAAAAACCCAAACTCTGTAAAATAATTTAATTTAAAGAGGTTTGTAAATGCCCTGGAGCCATACCCAAGAAAACTTGAGCCAGTGGACTTGCAGTGGTGGGGTTGCAGTTTGGTTTTATCCCCTTCAGGGAGACAGGGATTATAGGTAAAATGATAATACATGGAAGGGATACATTGGTTTGGTCCCAAAGGGCAAGACATCTGAAGCAGGGGATTACTGCTAGTAGGTGGATTTAAACTTTAAAGATCTTGACTTGTAACTGGTGAAGGAAATGAAGCTTTGTCTAAAAGCTTGTAATGCTTTAAGTTAAGATAAGCAAGCCACTGGACATATTGGGAGACTCAAGTGATCTCTATTAAGTAAATTAAAGACCTGCAGGTGGGGTTTCAGCTCTGTCTTGCATAACCTTACGCCTGTCAATGAAGTACAAAGGACATCTCCAAGAGGGGAAGGGCCATGAAGAGGCATGTCTGACCTCCCTTCTTATGGTCGGCAACTCAGCTTCAGGATATTTATGGGGTCCCCTTGGCCATGAAGGGGGTCCATTCGGTCAGCCAGGGTGTTCAAAATTTTAAGTCACACTCCCTTTTCTCCCTCCCATTTTGGATCAGAGCATGGGGATCAGCTGCACCAGGGCTTGGACACTGGACAACTTCCTTGGCTTGGCCACGGGACTTCCTTTTCTTTCACCGGGCAGGAGGATGCGACCAGCCCGCGGTGCCACCACCTGTCCTTTGGCGCCCCCTGCCGACCACGCGGCCCCTACTCCGCGTGCTCCTGTCGGCACGGAGGCCTGACGGAGTGTGCTGGGTGGTGGGCTCCTAAGGGACTGCCTGGGAGGACTAGGTGGCCAGATGTTGCACAGCATCTGTCTGAAACAGGCGCCAGACTCCTCCGCACCTCTTTGTCAAGCCCCAGGGAAGGGCAACCCCCTTGTGTAAGGAAAATGCCCAGTTAGACTTCTCAGCCTGTTTGCCCTCCGCATTCTGTTAACATTTACCCTGTTGGGCAATGAACCTGGTTCCAAAGCTTGAACTACACTGGTTCCCTACGCTGCTGCGTGCAGAACAAGTTCTGGCTCTTTAGGTTTGCCCCCACCGCCCTTCACAACTTTGCCTTAACCTCTTCTCTGACTTTCTGCAACTTGTCCCTTTTGATCAGGTTTGGATCCGTGCCTCTTTTGGAGGCAAAAGAAAGCTTTGCTATGGCGTATAGAGAAACCTGGGTGAGGACAAGGTGCAGGTGCAGGGAGCTACTTTGCCCGGTGGCTCCCACACAGGACTCACAGCTCGTGTGGGATCCTTTGAAAGATTAAACTGGAAATAAGCAAAATACATCGTAGCATGATAAAGCCAGTGTTTTACGAAGAGGATGTGCAGGTGTATAAGCAGGGGAATGTGGATCCTTCATGTAGGAAGACATTGGTGTGTTTGCACTACACTGGTGATAAAGCACCCATTAGCCCGCTCTGGCGAAGGAACCCGCGGGCCTCCTCGCACGATTTGCTAGGGACATCCCCACTGGCCGTGCACCAGGCAGACACCAGCCTGGCCTCCCGAGCCTGATCTGTCCACGCAATTTCTTCTGTCTCTTGCTACCACCCTCTAAATGTCACCTCCCTGGTGACATCTAGGTCCCAGGCACGGGTAAGTGTCTCCTCTTTCTCAAGGTACCTGATACACTCGTCTGGGCCAGTCCTGAGGTGGGAAGATGGGGGGAATTGAGTATTTGAGACCAGGCCTGCAGGTGGGGGCTGGGACTGTTGCACTAAGCAGGGGGTGTGTGAGTCCCCCTCTCAGGGAGGTGGGGAGGTCTCAGTCCTGCGGAGGAGGCCTGGACGCTGTGTCCACTGCTGTGGCCTCACGTCCAGCCCCCGTGCTCAGCATATAAGTAAGAGCTTACTAATCATGCTCTCTGAGCAGGTCTCTTAAAGCTCGTCCCACTTGATTGAAGGGGAGGGAAGCACCTTGCCTCCTCCCTGGAGGGTGGAAGTGGGGAGCAAAGGACGCCCCTCCCAAAACCTCCCCACCCTCACTGAATAAACCCAGTCTTTATCCCTGGACTGAGGTTTTGGGTAGCCTTCCTTTCATTACCACTCTGTCCTCAGCTTTGGGGGCACAGTGAAGAAGGAGGCAGTGACAGAGTTCTGTCTTAGCGCCCTGCTGTGTAAGGAGCTGTAGAATGACTCAGTGACTGGAGGACTCTAGAATAAGGAGGCCTGGGGGAAGGTCTGCTTCCCTGAGACCAGAAGGGAGGGGCAGCAGGGGCAGAGGTTTACATCCTAGCCTCCTTGTTCTTGGGAAAATCACTTGTCCACTTTCACATTCCCTCATCTCTAAGACAGGGATAATTACAGAGCCTACCATATAGGGTTAGGGTGGAGGAGATGGTGGAGATTAGTGTTTACCCTGAAGACACACATTTCACTCTGGTATTTTCTTTTTTTTTGAGACAGAGTCTCACTATGTTGCCCTTGGTAGAGTGCCGTAGCACCACAGCTCACAGCAACCGTAAACTCTTGGGCTTAAGTGATTCTCTTGTCTCAGCTTCCCAAGTAGCTGGGACTACAGGCGCCTGCCACAACACCTGGCTATTTTTTTTTGTTGCAGTTGTCATTGTTGTTTAGCTAGCCTGGGCTGAGCTTGAACCTGCCAGCTTTGGTGTATGTGGCTGGCACCCTACTCACTGAGCTACGGACGCTGAGCCCACTCTGGTATTTTCATTATTTTTGGCATTTTTCTCCTGGGAACAATAGTGGTGGGTGAGGGCTTGGATGTCTTGGCCTGGCTGAAAGCATTGGGAGTTGGGAGGTAAGAGACAGGGATGAGGAATTCAGTGCAGAGGGGAGGCCAGCTTCTGGGCCCTGGGAGGAGCAAGCAAGAAACAGGCACTGTCCCGTCCCACAGTGTGGTGCTCACCTCGGCCTTGAGGGTGCACCTCAGTGCTGCACCGCAGCCTCTCACTCCATGTGGATGTGGTAGGCAGGAGCCTGTGCTGTCCCCACCCCAGTCTGGGTTTCTTTGCTTCCCCTTGTTCTTTTCAGGGCCAGGTCCTCCTCTTTGGCGGTCCTACCACAGGGACCTGGGCCTCTACTCTGGCAGCTGCCTCATGTTCTTTTGGATTCTCTAGCAAAAATTTCACAACTCCTCTGGCCTTAGAAATGGAAACTGTTGTTCATGGAGCTGGTTAAGTCAGCCAGTTGTGGCCAGCAATCCACATGCCTCAGCTCACGCCTGTAATCCCAGGACTCTGGGAGGCTGAGGCATGTGGATTGCTTGAGCTCATGAATTTGAGACCAGCCTGAGCAAAGTGAGACCCTGTCTCTAAAAAATAGCCAGGCGGCGCCTGTGGCTCCTGTGGCTCAGCAAGTAGGGCGCTGGCCCCATATACTGGAGGTGGCGGGTTCAAACCCCGTCCCGGCCAAAAACTGCAAAAAAAAAAAAAAAAAAAAATTGCTAGGCATTGTGGCAGGTGCCTGTAGTCCCAGTTACTTGGGAGGCTAATGCTAGAGGATCGCTTGAGCCAGAAAGTTTGAGGTTGCTGTGAGCTATGACTCCATGGCACTCTCCCAAGGGTGACAATGTGAGACTGTCTCAAAAAAGAAAAGTCAGGCGGTTGCATAAAGCTGGGCCATCAACTGGGAGCAGATGGTGGGCATGAGAGGGTCTGGTAAGGTCAGAGGGCCTGCAAAGGGGCAGGTAGTGGGCCTTGGTGTCATTCCTGTATTCATCTGTATGCCCTCAGGAATGACCCTGTTCTGTTCCCCTTCTGATAACCTCATCCCTCCTTTTTAGGGCATTTTCTTTTCCCACTTCCACGTGGTTTTGGTGGTCCCATACTCCTACTGTAGGCCTGGCTGATCTGGCAGCCCTGTCCCCTGACAGGCATTGGCCCAGCCTGCCCTGCCTGGTCCTTAATAGCCCTGTAACATAGGAGGCCACCTACAGGTAGGCTGAGTGGCCTTTGTGACCTGGGTGCTGTGTGACTCAGGGTCCGCTGGTGATGCAGCAAGATAGGGGTCATAGCTGAGAAGAAATTGGCCTGAAAACTAGAGGCCAGATCTAAGTGACACAGCCTCCTAGAGGCGGTTTTGGAGCCACGTCAGGTCGCCAGCTACAGTTTCAGTAGGACAAGTAGGTCCTTTCCTGGGGAAGGGCTGGGGGAGGAATGTCCTCTTTCCCCTGGAACTGCTGAGCATGGATGGAGCGAAGTGGAGCTGCCTGTGTCCTCATGGAGGAGCCCTCGTAAAGTGGAGGGGAGGGGAAAGAGCGAGGAGGGCAGATTCTCTTCCCCTCCTCTCTGTTCTTTTCTTTCTTCTTCTTCTTATTATTTTTTTAATAGATATTAGAATTATCAGATGTAGCTTTTTTTTTTTTATTGTTGGGGATTCATTGAGGGTACAAGAAACCATGTTACACTGGTTGCATTTGTTAGGAAAAGACCCTCTTACAATCGTGTTTTGCCCCCAAAAGGTGTGGTACACACCAAGACCCCAAGACCCCAC